>APFE030457293.1:283729-300996 GCA_000404065.3 Pinus taeda | reverse complement strand
TCCTTTAGTTCAAACTCTATCTTCACAGGTTCCTTTGGTTGGACTTCATGTTTGATAACATATTTCACCTCTCTAAAAACCACATCTCGACTGTACACACCTTCTGTGTGACTGGGTTCCAAAGCTTATAACCCTTTAAACCATCCTTATACCCAATAAAGATGCACTTTTCAGATTTACTATCCAACTTGGTTCGTTTCTCCTTTGGAACATGTACATATGCATCACATCCAAATACCCTTAGATGTGAAAGAGAGGGTTTCTTTCCAGTCCATACTTCTTGTGGAGTCTTATCCTCCAACGCTGATGAAGGTGACCTGTTGACCAAGTAACATGCAGTATCCACCGCCTCTGCCCAGAATTCCTGTCCTAACCCAGCACCACTGAGCATGCTTCTTGCCCTTTCCATCAACGTCTTCTTCATTCTTTCTGAGACTCCATTTTGCTGAGGTGTATATGGAGTAGTCTTCTGTCATGCTATACCACACTTCTTACAAAATTCTTCAAATTCCTTGCTGCAGAATTCTCCACCATTATCTGTCCTTAGTACCTTTATCTTCTTCTCTGTCTGATTTTCCACCAGAGCCTTAAATTCGTTAAACCTGTCAAAGACTTCAGATTTCTTCTTAAGGAAATATATCCATGTATTCCTTGAGAAGTCATCTATAAATGATACATAGTACACAGACTTACCCTGTGATGGAACTTTCACAGGTCCAAACACATCACTGTGCACAAGCTCTAATATCTGTTTCACCCTCTTACCACCAGAGGGGAAACTCACCTGATTTTGCTTCCCATATACACAATTTTCACAGAAATGAAAATCTGGAGAGTTATTACTCATAACTTCTACCATACCTTTACCATGAAGTATTCGAAGACCCTTATCTCCAATATGTCCAAGCCTTTGATGCCACATCATGGTCTTCCCTCTAGAGACCACTAAATTTTCTGCTCCACTTTCAGGAACCACAAAGCTGTTGCACCCATCAACAACAATGCTACCTTGCAGCTTGTACAAAGTTCCAATCCAAACTCCTCGCATCAATACCAGTGCTCCCCGAACCATCTTGCAGGTATCCTTCTCGAACACTGTTTTTACACCTGCATCATTCAACTTGCTTACAGAAATCAGATTTCTGGGAAATGCAGGAATATGCAGAACACCTAGAAGTGTTCTAACCCTTCCACCTTGCAACTTCAACTTTAATTTTTTGCGACCAACAATTCTAGCCTTCCTATCGTCCCCCAAGAAGACATCGCCACCATCATATTTCTCATACTCACACAACCACTTTATGTGGGGAGTGAAGTGAAAGGATGCACCTAAGTCAATCAACCATGCCTCATGATCTACATGTGTACTTGAAGAAGCCAAGTACACATCCCCACCTTCATCTGAGATGATTTTCATCTCTACAGAAGGAGCATCATCAGATCCTTTTCCTTTGTCAGGAGCTTTAGATTTAAAATCCCTTTTGTAGTTCCCTTCCTTTCCACATTTCCAGCACACCACCTTTACAAGTTTTCCTGGAGATTTAGATCTCCCTCTAGATTTAGATCTCTCACTCAATGACTTATTTTTGTTTCTGTTCTGGGACCTTCCTTGTACAGACAAGGCATCACCATTCTATTTCTCCATATTTTTCCGTCTCATCTCCTCTGTCAGCAAGGAAGAGACTATTTCATAACACTGCAAGGCGATTGCATTGCTACCTATTGCAATAACCAGACTATCCCACGAATCTGATAGAGAACACAACAAACTGATGCACTTATCTTCATCTAAAATTTTAATATCAAAAGATAATAACTAACTTACCACAATATTAATTGCATTCAGATGTTCTGTCACTGGGTCTCCATCTTTCATCCTCAAGTCTTACAGCTTTTTCTGTAGGAATGATTTATTCACCAGAGACTTAGATTGGTACAAAGTCCCTAACTTGTCCCAAAAAGCCTTTGTCGTAGCTTCCCCTGATACATTCAGTAATATTGGATTTGAGACACACAATCGTATTGTGCTCTTTGCCTTCCATCCAACTTCTTCCATTTTTCATTGGACACTCTCGTTGGTTTAGTACCTGGATCTACTGCGATCCATTGATCTTTATCCACCAACAGATCCTCCATCTTGAGTTTCCACAACTCAAAACTCTGACCATTAAATTTTGCGATCTCTATCTTTCCACTACTCACCATCTTCTTTCACCACTAGAATCGATCTTGCAGATCTCCCACTGAACAGGGTCTACCACAGGTCCGAGCGAAACCCCTCAGCAACAAAGGCATCCCCTTGAAGCCAAAACAAATCTGATACCAAATGTAGGTTTTAACCCCATACAGAAATTACTTGCATACAAATTCTAAATCACAAAAAATAAACAATGTGAGAGCATAACACATAAAACACATATACACAGAGATTTCCCCCCATCCTAACATAGGGTCCAAACCCAAAATTTTCTGGGGCGCTGCCCCAGACCGCATAGAGTGGGGTTACTGGTACCCCTCAAACCACCTGTGACCCCCCCACTACGCAATTAGTGCAACGAATGGGGGGCTCCGCCCCCCTCTAACCCCCCAGTTAACTATGCGGGCTAGTCGTGGAAAGAATATAACACAACCCAACATGGACTAATAGAATAGTATGTTTACTATTTATTTTCCCTAGATTGGGGTTTGAATAATCATTGTGTTTATGTGCCTATGCATTTTTATTTTCTTGCCAATAAATTTATCTTTCTCATTTAATTTCTCTTGGTAATTTTTAACATGGTTTTAGAGCCATGGGGTGAGGTCAAAGTTGAGAGAGAAACTTGATGGGTTTTAATTAGCATGTGTGAGAATGATAAGAGTCATGGATATGTGTAAACAGGAGTACAAGAAAACCCATTTCAAGTGCCTTGTTGAGACAATATTTATGTCAAGGATTTATGCAAAGTGTTTGATGCATAACTTCAATGAGATGGTTTATCATGGTTTATTTGCTTCAGATTGTAATTTTTCAATGGTTAAATGGGTGATCTATGGAAAAGAGTAATGATGGTTGTGTATTGTAAATGAATGTGTGTGTGTGTGTGTGTGTGTGTTGGAGTTGAAATCTTTTACATGTAAATGGCATACTATTATAATACCTAGTGTTGTACCTATGAGATAATAGTGGTCGGCTATGAATGCCAAAGAACCTAAAATAATTGTTTTGGGGTTTTTTGTTTAAGTTTGAAGGACCAATGAATGAAACAGATATAACACTGTAATGCCTTACCTTTTGAATAATATTAATCCCAAAGTAGAGGGTTGCTATAAAACTTCACATAGTGATAAAGTTTGAATAGTGGTGAGCAGAAACAAAAAATAATATGATTATTACAGTTTTCAGACAGAAAATTAAACAATCATAAGTATGAAAACCTCTGATCGATGTTCAGAAGGTTCAAGAGAATATGCTTATGCTTACGACAAGATGTTGATGATTTACTGATTCAGAGGGAACTAATTAAAGAGACAGTTCATTAATCCATTCTCTTTAATGATTATCACTTCAGAAGCTTATAGGAATAGATTGAGACACAACTATTCCTACCTAGGTATCTCTATAAGACATAAAAGAAAAACATAATGTGTTACTTGAAAAACTTACAGGAAACACAAACTGTGCAAAACTGAATTTGGAACCCTCTGCTTTGTATTAAGGGTCCAGAAAAGCTAGTACATCAAAGGTTTACAAATGCTTCTTCAAGAGTGAACTCCCTTACAATCATCAACCTAGTCCAATGGTGAACAATAAACCCTTAAACTTGATCTTCTATTTGTACAAAAACTTTTGGTAAATGAAGCCTTTCGAATAGATTTCCTGAGAATCTTGGAATAAACAGGTTTTTAACTAGTGTCAAAAAATGTTTATCTAGTCTCCTGGTCTTCTGCTAATCACCTACAAAATACAACAATTTATTAAGAAAAACACAGGTTGACAAGGAGGACCACAATGGTTTTATTTGAGTTGAAAGGCCTGTGGATGGAGTCTAGAGTATTTTGGAGAGGTAAACAGTGGTTAAATCAGTTTCAGAAGCTTAGGGTGGCGCAGGAGTGTTATACAGGTTTTACTGTGTAAATGAGCGAAAAGAGAGAAAGTGAGGGTTTTCACGTTTAAACGGGTAAACAATTAAATTTTTAAAATTTGGCGCATAGTGAACTGGATGGCTTTATCGCACGTGGGGGAGTAGTTTCGGAGGCTCATCGCATTGCTTTTGGCTGTGGCGTGGTTTTTCTCCGAGGGCACATGAGTTAATGTGGGAATGACATGTAACCACAAGGGGCTCGAGCAAATCCACGAATCTAATTTGCTCTCGAGCCTTTAAAGATCGGAAATCAAGAACGCACGATATGGCTGTGGATCATTAGATCTGGGAGCAGGTGATTGGACGGCTATCACACGGTCGAGATGCACGGAGGGAGCAGGCGCGAAGATTAGTGGGCCTGGGGAATAATTACAAAGGATTTGTAATTATTTAATGAATAAAGTGCGGGTTTAAAGTATAATGTAATGGGTTTAATAAAGTGGGATCGAGGTTAAAACATAGCGAATATGATTTAAACAGGGATATTGGCGAAATTTAATTAGATAAAGCAAAGGGGGGAATTTATACTTAGAGTAAAGGGTTTTTTATGGGTTTTTAGGGAAATCACAAGGGAAATTAATATTTTCAAAGGGGAACAGGTTTCACACTAGGGAAAAGGGGTTTTTAGGTAGGGGAATGAGTTTGAAGGGTAAATTGCTAGGAAAATGTGTGAAACCAAGGGAAAGGGTGAAAATGAAGGGAAAATGAGGAAATGAAGGGATGATTAGGAAATTATCAAGTATGTAGTGGGAGGTGAAATGAAATGAAGGGAAGTTAACCAAATCAACTTGTGAACATCTTTTCACTTTCATAACTGCTCCTGCACACTGAAACACATGATCAAGCATGGTAAATTTACTTCTACAACTTTTCTTCTACCTACCCATTTACTTACCCTAACATTTTCTCTTCACTTAATTGGGTGCATTTAGGCTAGCAGGCTCTTTTCTTTCCTTTTTCTTTTGAAAAGTAAACTATCTAATTCTAACATTATAACATCCAAGGGCTCAAATTAAACTGGTGAGCTCCTTATTATTCTCTACCTAACTATTGATCTGCCAAGATTAAACAGTTTGGCTAGATCTTTATTCTCTAACTATAAACATGAAATTTAAAGCATGAACTAGTCAAGATTAAACTAATTAACTGTCATGGGTTGTGGCATTTATGACAAGCTGCACACAACCATTATTTTGCATAATAAAGTAAAAAGTAGTGGCACTTGGACTTGCACACTTTCAGAGTTTATTGCTTTTTTCTTTTCTCTCTACCCTAAAATTTTATTTTTGCCTCCATTTTTAGGGCACCTATTCTAACATTTTCTTTGATATGGACATGTTTATCAAAATATTTCCTAACATTTTTTATTCAATATTCTTTTTGTCCATATCCTAGCTTAACATTTTTTGAAAAATACATTTTTTGAAAAATATTTTCATTTTTTGACTAATTGGTTCTAACTTATCAAAACCAAAAAATGATACAACATTGGCTCCAACTGGGGACTGCTTTCTCCTGTAGAATATAGATAACATGTAGATCCATCTGCCTTCTCCTCGGGCTATAGAATATTTTGCTGTAAAAAATCACACTAACAGCTTGAAAAGTAAAATAAACCGAAGTTTTTACAATGGTAGTAATGAAATCTACTTCAACTTTTCACTACTAAATGTAATGTTTGAGAAACCTTCCATTTACAGGATAAGTGGAATATAGCCCCTCATGATTTTGTAGCACAAAAGTGTTGTTTCCCTTCACTTCAGCAATTGCTAAAGGTCCAAACCACACGTTGTCAAACTTGCCATGATTTCCTTTTTCTTCTTTCCTTGAATCCCATCTTAGAACTAGATCACCTTCCTTGAAGTCCCTTTCCCTGGCTCTTCTATCAAACAGGCTCTTCATCTTATTCTGATACTTTTTCAATTTGTATTGAACATCATATCTGTCTTTTTCAATTTGTTCATGCGCCTTTAAAGTTTTTTTTTTTTTTGTTTTGTTATGAAAGTTGATACAAATTTATAATGTGGATATATAATATTATATTATATTATATATATATATATATATATATTATATATATATATATATATATATGGGTTGGAAAGTGGATACAAATTTATAAGGTCGAAATATATATATAAATCTTTTACTATTAGGTGAGAAAAAAAGAAAAGTTCAATTCTAAAGGAGAGAAGTTGTCATAAACTTATCAAAGGAGGAAATATATACAAAGGAAGATATAACAATATTAATGTTTGTAAGAGTAATTTAATTGTTCAATAAAGTTGAAAAATGAATATTTTAAAATTGGATTTTAATAAAAAGAAGGAATATTTTTGTTATAAAGGTGTTTCATTTTTGTAATTCAGATTATTAATACTTAATTATGTAAAAAAAAAATTAACACTATTAGTAGTGTGAATTATAAGGAAAATTACATCAATGTTGATTTCACAAACCAATTATTATTGGAGAGAAGTATACTTGAAAATAATTTTTTTTGATAAAAAACAATATTAAGTCAATGTGTAACACCTCTATTTGAACCCTATATTGTAAATACCATGCACGTGTGAAACTTAGGATGGTGGGCTAGAACATATTAATTAGGGTGGTGAGCCAAGAATTACTTTTTGGGGGTGGTGCACCCATGCGTATGTGTGTGTATATGTTTTAGGGCTTCTATGCCCATGCGTATATGTTCCTATATGCTATCAGGCTAGAAAACCTAATGTTGTAAATATGTTTAACTTATGCATGTTAATAAACACATTATGACTACAGACCAAAACAAACAAAAAGAGTATGGGGGGGGCCAAGACTCCATGAGAATATAAAAAGGGGTTGATATGAATTAATAATCATTGAAAAGTTAGAGAGCATATGCATATAACAAAAGTCCATTAAGTGACTTTATGGGGAGCCAAGTGTCGGAGAGGTCATGCACATCAAAAAAAGATGGTGGCACTGTGAAGGGGGTTAGCTAGTGAGGCAATCAAAGTAGAAAATCAGGATGACAACAAGAACTCTTGGAGACCCAATGTTGAGAACACCCTTATTCGACCAGCTTGGGCACCCTAGAGGTGGTGGCATAGCTCGAGGGACTGTTGGTGTAGAGAAGGGTTTTCACTGCTTGGGTGTAAGTTGATGGGGGATATGAGCCTGGAGGTTGGAGGCTACCAATGTTTGATATGAGGGCCTAGAGGGTACCTGGAGACCCTAGAGAGTAATAGGAACTCTTGGACCCATAGGAATCTGAGAATGTCCTTTTCTGGTTGAGTAAGATTCCATGGAGGTGTTGGTATAGCTCGAGGGAGTATAATCACAAAGAAGGAATCCACTATTTGGGTGAAGGCTAATGGACAGCATGATCCTGTAGCTTGAAGGCTTTTGGGGTTTGGTACCTTGGCCCATTGATGGTACTAGACATGTACCTAGATTTGGGTGATTTGTTACCCCATGGAGTTGATGCCCCAACTTAAGAGTGGCCCATTGTTGAGAGAAAATGGACATTGTGGCCTACATATGGGAGGAATGTCGAAGTTCTGTAGCGAGTTGGTCATTCATCAAATAAGTTATTTTGTAACATTTATTTAATTTATGGTGTAATTACTAATGTACTATTTTTTGTGTTACATATGAATTTTAATTGTTGTGCATGAATTATAATTTGTTGTGTGTAAAATTGAATACTTAAAAATTTTCATACACTGTATTTAGACATGCATATCACCATGCTAGAAACGCAATAAAAAAGGGAAAATACCCTAGTGACAAGGTAAAACAATAATAGAAAAAGAATTATGCCTTAGCCAGTGGTTGGAGGCATCGTTGGAGTTAATAAATAAAGGGGGAAACTATCTACACCTCAATTTATAAAGGGTCACTGGGCATGGATATACCTAGCAAATGGCTAAAGTGATGCAACAATGGATTGGGAATGTTGCAAGTTGAGCTAGGAGTGGGCTAGGGACATTACATAATGACTTACAAGTAATAATTGATGGCTATGAATTCATATCTAAATTCAATGTTACACATATGTTTGATAAAGAGGTTGACATAATTCTTTGTTCAACTTATCTAGCAATGATAGATGTCTTCATCTTAAACACGAACAAGAAATCTATGGTATTATACTATAGAAAGAATAAGATAGAATTAAAAAACGTTACAATGAGACAATGCTCATTGGAAACTTCGTTAGAAGACTAGCAGGATGCTTAAAACATGAAATTTCAAGATAGCCAAAAGTTGTTACATCACTAGAAAAAATTTACAAGTCGTAAATAATGAAGAACAATTCCATCTAAGGAATCATTATCGATGTTTCCTTGCACAAATCAAGGAGTTGAAGGATGAAAAGAAAACACAATCAAAGTTAGAAAATTGTGTCAATAAAGAAACAATGATTGATCCAGTTGAAGTAGGTATATTAACATACCTTGAAGTACATACAATGGAAAATCCAAATAACTTTTCTACTAAACATTTAATGATTAACAAAGAAACAAAAGTATGCAAGGAAGACATACTACTGAATGTGAAACAAGAAGGCATTGTTAATATGGTAAGAAAAGATAGTGTTACAAGGATAGCTTATTGTTATCCAAATTACAAGATTCGTTGTAACCAAAGATAAAATTGATGGAGAAGCTAAGTGAAAATCCTATTTTGTGGAATTGAAGTTCAAGTGTGGAATCTTACCATTTCTTCAATCACAAAAGTTGCTACAGCAAAAAATTACAACAGATCAAATTAGGGTGGTCAAACCCTTTCATAGTTTATTTGGATTTAAGAAGGGAATGAAATGAAATACAGATTTAAAATCAAAATATAGAGATACAATGAAACTGAATTTCAATTAATAAATATAAATGTTGAAACTATTTACATGTAGAATGAAAGTGAACTAGCTCGAACGGTGCTAGCTTATCACTGCAAAGATATGTGACGGATACACATCTTTTGAACTATGTCACATTAAGGCCCAAACGCCTTTTCTATCATGAATAAATAATGAAAAACCCTAACCCTAGGAGATGAACTATCGAAGGCTTATGGGCCCTAATGGGGTAAGTTGGAACAAAGATTTCCTAGGGTTATAAATTTGGCATACCATCTTCATTTAGCATTCAAGATAGCCTATTAGAAAGGTCTATTTGAGGAAAACAAATTTTGACTTCCAACATTAATGAAAGACTCATGTTGGCTTGTTTCCCCAAAAAATTTCATTTAGGGCCTCAAAATGGATCTCGAAGTTCAAGACCTAAAATTGCCAAAAATAGAAAACTATCAAAATAGAAAAATTATATTGTGAGCTAGTGGAATAGGTGGGTGGCTACCTATATCCACCTAGATCAATCCTCCACCCTTAGTAATAAATGTTCTCCATTGCGTTGAGTGCCTACATGAGATGAGGAAACTTCTACTGAGCTTGGTCCTTGGTGAACCACTTGCCTTGGTGCAAGATTTGGCCTACTTTGAAAACCCAATACGTTCAGATTCTCTATTGGTGGGTGTTCTTAATCTATGCATCCAAGATCTAATCAATTGTGTTTT
Organism: Pinus taeda; assembly: GCA_000404065.3. Classification (NCBI taxonomy): domain Eukaryota; kingdom Viridiplantae; phylum Streptophyta; class Pinopsida; order Pinales; family Pinaceae; genus Pinus; species Pinus taeda. The sequence goes on along the minus strand of APFE030457293.1, from coordinate 291,310 downwards.
ATTCAATGCAAGTTGGTTTGATCTCTGTTGGTGTCAATTTGTTCTATAATTTCTGATGTGTCCAACAACATGGTGGAGAGTAATGTTGAAGGTGATCTACATTGAACATTAGGTGAAGGCCAAGGAATGGGGCGATATTTATCTCAAAAACATTATCACACACAACCTTGGTGATGGTGTAAGGTCCATAACAAAGTGGTTGAAGCTTCTGATAGGCCCTTGTAAAGTGTTCTTTATGCAATTGCAACCAAACCTTGTCTCCCACTTAAAACTTATGTCGCACTTGGTGTTGATCATAACGTTGTTTGTACTTAGTATTAGCGTTATGCAAGATATCATGAACCTATTGGTGGATGTGCTTAATTCACTCAATTAACTTAGTGGATTTATCAGCTTCATATTGAACATGTACATAGTCCACTTTTATAGTTGCAAGAGGTGGTGCAACATCAATGGGACACAATGATTGAAATCCTAGGCCCACCTAAAAGGGGCTATGGCTAGATGATATATGGAGAGATTTGTTATAGTTGTATTGGACATAGGGGAGACTCTCGTCCCATGCTTGTAGTTGTACATGTGTAATATGTTCACGATAATTTTGTTGACAACCTCAATCTGGCCATCATTCAAAGGTTGGAAGGCAGTTAGCTTAGTGGGAATGGTTTCCAACGATGACCAGAGGCTTAACCAGAATGCGCTTTGAAACATACTACCTTGATCTAATATGAGGTCTCTAGGATCCCAAAATGTACTCACACCCATTCAAAAGAAGTTTGGGAATGGATTATGTTGTCATACTCTTCTTATAGGCAACAAATATGGCCATCTTAAAAAAGCTATAAACAACCACAAACACACAGTTATTACCATGCTTGGTAGAAGGAAGGTCATACATATAGTCCATGGAGATGGATTACAAAGTCCAGCTAGGAGTAGGAAAAGGGTTGTACAGGCCTTGCTTCTTAATGGTTGGTTTGACAGTGGCACAAGCAATGCAAGACCTAATATATTTTCATACATCATGTTGGAGTTTTGACCAATAAAAATACTTTTGTAGTACCACCATTGTCTTCTCCATGCCAAAGTGTCTTGTTACCGACTATAATCTACCTCCTAAATTATCTTAGCACACTTGCTTGAGGGAACACAAAGGTGTCCCAGGTAGCACAATAGTCCATACTGAAGGTGGAAGTCTAGAACTAGCATGTTGGTCATCAACATCTTGTAGGTGGAAGTGAATTCCTAGTCGATATTGTATAGTTGTGTCCATCCATAGGTCTTGTTCCCACAAGATTTGAGAACTTTTTTCAGTGCCACAATCAAGTGCTAATTGAGGCATTCTACAATGTGATTGGTTCTATCCTTATTATATTTAATGTTCAAGTGGAATTATTGGAGATATGTGGACCATTTTTGGTGGTGATCATTCTGTAACTTCCCCTATGTCTACATAAATTGAAGAGGTTGGTAATCCATGTGGATGATCGCCTCCTTTCCTAGAATATAATGTTTCCATTGTCGGTAGACCTGTATAATGTAATACATATTCTTATCCTAGGTGGGGTATCTTCAGACAATATTAGAGAGTGTATCATTGTGATAGGACACTAGATTCCCTTGGTGAGTGAGGATTGCACCAATAACATAGTCAAAGGCAGTTGTCTCAATCTCAAATGGTTGTTGTAGGTTTGGAAAGGTGAGGACTAGTGCAAAGCAAAGGCAGTGTTTCAGTTCGATGAATGCCTTCCATTGTGACTCGAACCAAAAAAAAAAATTCTTTTGCTCCACCATTTGTAACTTGGCTCAAGCTCCATGTGACATGAGAGAATACCAACACAAATCTTTGATAGAAATTAGCAAGGCCCAAGAAGCTATGAAGCTTTGTTAGAGGCTTCAGGGGTGACCAATCTTGAATGAATTCGGTCTTAGCTAGATCCACATGCACACCTTTCTCATCTATAATGTAACTCGTATATTAGACCTTGTAAATTCCAAAGGATAATTTTTAAATTTAGTGCATATCTTGTGCTACTATATAGTTTGAAGGACTTGCCGAATATGTTGTAAGTTCTCTGCCCAACTCTTACTGAAGATGAGGATATCATCCAAATATACAACCATGAATGAGTTGGTGAAAGGCTGCAAGATGTTATCCATCAACCTCATGAAAGTTGAGGGGGAATTTTTCAAACCGAAGGGCATGACCAACCACTCAAAAAGACCCTCCTCGGGCTTGAACATATTCTTCCACACATTTGTGGTTTCTATTGGAACTTGGTGATATTCAGACTTCAAGTCAATATTTTTGAAGTACTTCCCCCCTGAGTTGCTGAATAAGGTCATTAATCCATGGAATCAGGTATATGTTCCTGACTGTGATTTTGATCAGAGCTCAATAATCAATGTTGAGTCTCCAGGTCCCATCCTTCTTCTGCACGAGTATGACTGGGCTCCCACAGGGTGAGGAACTTGGTCAGATGTGCCCCTTTTGTAGCAAATCTTGGATCTGTTGCTTAATTTCCTCATTTTCGAGAAGACAACAACAATATATTGGCCCATTAAGTAGAGGTGCACCATGGGCTAGGTCTATTGAATGCTTGACCTAACAGTGCAAAGGTACTATTGTGGATGAGGAGAATATGTCCTTATACTCTTCCATGACCTTGTCTACTTTCCTTTGTTGCAAGAAGGAGAACTTCTAGAGGCCATGTATGTGGCCACGATCTTCCCCTTACTTTAAGAGTGAATTGGGAAGAAAAGAAATTTCCTAGTCTTAGAGATGATCTTACTACATTACCTAGCAGAGATCAAATAAATGGAAATAGGTGAGGCTACCTCTAGTATCTTATATATTTTTATGCCCAAAGTAATAATAACAATACTAGTTCTGTACTCATACACAACATGATGCTTCCACAAGTATGGTTAGCCTAATAAAACATCACAAACTACAAGGGGAGCAACATCACACAATACCTTATCTGTGAAAATCTCATCATTGTAGGCAAGAAACATTGTTAGTTGATGTGGAGATCTCGCCCTTGGTGGAGCCACCCGATGGTCTATGGCTGCAAGTGTGGCGTTTTCAACATACCCAACTACTTAACAACCTCTATTGCAATGGGGTTATTTTGACTCCCAAAATTAACAATGAAAATCAGTGGCGCACCCTTCACCCACATTTTGGAGTGGAAGAGACACTCACCTTCCTTCGAATCTTTAATATCACTTTGCTGGACCTTGGTAGTGACAATGGTGACACTTTTTTCTACATCAATGATTTTTTTTCCCCTTGTTGGGTTCTAGTTCAGATTTGAAACCTAAATATGAATATGAAGCTTTTAGCTCAACCACTAGTTACTGCCTTAATTTTGTGTTATGAGTGGGGCTCTTGTGGAAATCACACCACTTTCCCATGTATTTATTCATGTTCCCATTACTATTCTTTTCTTGTGGCTTCGATGGGTTGTCCTAGGGTGTTCCTCCTTAAGTCTGTCCTTTGTTTTTTGGTTTTGCGTGGCCCTTGTGCTACTTCGGATTCACAAATTCAAAGTCTCTCTTCCTTTGTTTAAATTTTTTGCTTGATTTTGATAACATATCGATATGTTGCACCAAGTGAAGAGATGTCATGCAACTCCATTTCTACCTTGATGTACTTGTGCAAACACCCACGTTACTTGAGCACCATATGTCACTCAAAGTCCTTGATACCCAACTTTGTGTGCAAGGTATGAAAGATATTCATGAACTCTAGCACTTCTTGGTCCCTTTCTTTTGGTAGTGTGGTCCATTTTATGTACTTGTCCTCGTATCTTTCAACAGGGTAGTATTTGTCCTTAAAAACATCCCTGAAAGAGTTCTAAGAGGGTGTGACTGAAAAAGGGGGGATTCCTCTATGGCCCTTTTATCACAATAAATTTCCCACCAGTCCTTAACATGTGGAGTGGCCTTTAAGAGTGAAAAAGTGATCTTTTCTCTAGCAAACAAATTATGGACTAAAAAATATCCTTCTAGAAAGTTTAACCATTTATCCATAGCATCTGCATATATCTGGCCTTTAAATATAAGAATATCAAATTTAACTTGTAACTTGAAGGGGGCGTGCCTCTAAAGTGGATGCTAGCCTATTGAGGAGGACGATCTTGCAAGGGCTCAGGCAATTTGAATCCCAACTCCTTATACCCAAACCTTATTGGGGACATGCAAAAAAAAATAGAGAAAGAGTAGACCGCTCTGCTACCACTAATACAGATTTAAGAAGGGAATACAATGAAGTACAAATTTAAAATCAAAATACCTATATACATTTAAATTCAAATTCAATTAATAAATAGAAATGTTGAAACTATTTACATGCAGAATGAAAGAAAACTAGTTCGAATGGTGGTAGCTTATATATGAGAAAAGATGTGACGGCTACACACCTTCTGAACTATGTTACAATGAGGCTCAAATGAATTTTTTCTCTCAGGGGTTCCTCCCTGGCTTTGTCCTTTGTTTTGTGGCTTGGGTCTTCCCTTATCCTACTTTTGATTCACATAACCAAAGTCTCACTTCTTCTATTTAAGTTTTACTCGATTTTGACAGCATATCAATATGTTGCGCCAACTGAGGATATGTCTAGGAACTCCATTTTTGCTTGGATGTATTTGTTCTGACAACCACGATGCTTGAACACTAGATTTCAATCAGAGTCCTTGATACCCATCCTCATGCCAAGGTATGAAATATATTCATGAACTCTAGCACTTCTTAGTCCCTTTCCTGCTCTAATGTGGTCCATTGTATGTATTTGTCTTCATAGATTCCAATAGGGTAATATTATGCCTTAGCAACATCCCTAAAAGAGTTCCAAGAGGGTGTGACTGCAAATAGGGGGATTCCTCCATGGCCCTTTTCTCAGATTAAGTTTCCGCACTAGTCCTTGATATCTGGGGCACCCTTTACGAGTGAAAAATTAATCTTTTCTCTATCAGAGAAATTATGGACCGAAAAATATCCTTCCAACAAATTTAACAATTTATCTAGAGCATCTACATATATTTCGCCTTTAAATATAGGAATATCAAAGCTAAATTGCGCCTTAAAGGGTGTGGCGTCTCTGAAGTGGTTTTTGGATGAAGATGTGTCGCCTATTGGTATCCGTTGAAGGATATGGAATAAGTTATCCATTATCTCATTCCTTTGCCACTTGAGGGCTTCTTCAAGCAACAATTTTTGGCATTGTGACAAATGTGTTGCTCTTGATGGAAACGTACTTGATGAGTTGTCTTTTGATGGCAACCTACTTAATGAAGATGTCAACAGCTCATGTCTACATGTGATAGAGAGTTTGGTCAAAGGCATCACATTTTAGAGACGGAGGAATGTTGAAGGGGATGTTTTGATAGGTACACGAGGGTTCTGTGAAGCAAGGTCATGTACACACGTGGGTATGAAGAAGAAAAGGCACGTACAATTTATGTACCATTGTATTCTAAATACCAAGGGTCTTTACCATGGTATTGACCCATAGTATTGAGCACGACAACAAATATTTGATCTCGTCAAAGAATACCATCAGCATTAGTGTGGTTTTGACTTGTGGTATTGGATAAGGGCTAAGTTATATAGGAGATGAAGATCAGAGTACTTGTGTGTGAAAGTAATGAATATTTCATAGTTAGAACTAAAGAAAGTGTGCGTGTAATGGGCTATTAATGAATATTTTGATCTAAAAATAAGTATGCACCTGGGAATTTGATGATGGATCGGATCCAATAGATCTGAAATGACTATATTGATAATAGATTGATTTGATATGTAATATTTATATCTCGCACATGTTTAGTTATGTATGTTGAGAGATGGGTTTCTTCTGAAGGTCTGATGTGAAATGAAGCTATAAGTCAATAGTTATATATCTATACATGGGTTTGATAACCTAAAAGGTGCATACATACACAGGTTTGATAACCTGAAAGGTGCATACATATGCGGGTTTGATAACCTGAAAGGTGCATACATATGCAGGTTTAATGTTGGTAAGTCACATGTTGATTATGCACTTTGGATAGATCTATACGCAGGTTTGATTCCTGAAAAGTGTGTATACATGCGGAAGTGTTTTGTGCAAAGAATGTATATAAGCTAGGGTTTTGTTGAATAAGATGTCTTATCAATCTAATCAGTCTTGTTGTTATTCTATTGTATGTTAATGAACTCTTATTTGATGATCTAGGTTTAATGGTAATGATTGAAGTTGAATTGATTGATTGAAGAGTGATGATGTTGTTAGCTATATGTGCTTGAAGATTTGTGATGGTTCTATGATTATTTCAAAGTAATTCAATGATTGAGGGTGTAACTCATTTTTTATTTCAAAATGACAGTGATTCAATTTCAGGGTTCAATGTTTTGAAATCTATGGTATGCTTCAAGGAAGTCATGTATACACGCGAAATTGCTAAAGTAAAGTAGTGTATATATTTTGACATTTTATTGATCAGGGTTTTTAGTTGGTTCAATGAGTTGATGAAATTTTTGGGTTCAGTATTGGTATTTTGGTTACAGTGATCTAACTACTGCGGTTGTTTGAGAATAAGTTGATTGATTTCGGTCTAACTTGGTTCAATGATTAGTTGATTCAGTTGGTTCAATGATTGAGTAATTTATTGTGGTGATCAATTTCAGTTTTGATATTTGATATTGGGCTTAAATGATGGTAGTGAGTCTAGTCTAAAAATTTGATGAAAAGTGGCCTACAAGTTGTGATGTTTTGTATCAGGTGGATCCAGTGTGATAATTTATGAAACATGGTCCACAGTGGTGCAAGGGGTTGGAGCTCACTTCTAGTGGCTTCTAGATAACAATAGAAGGTTGTAGCCTTCTGCAAGTGGGTGCTTGCATGCTAGTATGAGCCTGTGTCAGTACAAGGCTATAATAAGTATTTCATCATAATAAAAAGAAAACAAAGACAACAACAGTGGTGGTTTTTTCCCACATTGGGTTTCCACCTAAAAATCTTGGTGTTCATATGTGTTTCTTATGTGTGATTCTTTATTTTGTTCTTACTACACATGGTTACTGTATATCTAATGTTGATGAAGTACTAACATACTGGTTCGAGATAAAACTGACTAAAAAACTAAGTTAATTAGATATACGCTAGTTGTCTACATTAAAGTCGCGTACATACACAGGTTTGCTTCAAAATAGTCACGTACAAAACCAGAATAAGAAAATTAAATCAAGTTTTGTTAAAATATTGATTCACCCCTGTTACGCAGTAATTTGTCACCGTTGGTCACCGTCCTTGTTACCCCCCCACTGTCACACATTGGAGGACACATTTACGGACCTGTGACCAGTGACACAACTTGAAAAACACTTGCATTGAGGTCTCCTAAGTATGAACTTCAATATCCCTGAAGACACCCTTTGAAGATTAACCTTGGAAAATACCCCTTTTTCATTAGCGCGGGTCCACAGTGTCTAACCCGCGCCAATGGCTCAATTCCTACAAAGAGGGCGCGCCCATAGACGCTCTGTCCCAGAACAAAGCCCGCGCCACACAAAATTAGTCATGATTTTTGGCCA
>APFE030457293.1:220910-262008 GCA_000404065.3 Pinus taeda | reverse complement strand
AAATCATAGAAAAGGAAGAGCATAATGAAAAGCTAGAATGTGAAATAGTAAGTCTAAGGAAAGAACTTGAGAAAGAAAAATCTTAATCTTATATTTTCTGAAGGATCTGAAACCTTAGATGAAATCATCAAAGTTCAATGCTTTCCTCTTATAAATACAGGTCTTCAATACAATGAAGAAAAATCAAAGATAGTAAAGTATTCTACGGAAACAGGAAGCTATCTCAATGTAGTAAAAAGAAGCAGTCAACAAAACTCCAACCTACAACAAAAGAATAAAGGAACAAACACTTCCCAAGTAAATTTTGCTCGGTTCATTCAAAAGGAAACAACACTAGAAGATACTATACTCCCATAAAATTCTACTTTAATGGACAATGTTTCGCTTGTCACAATTTTGGTCATAAGGTTGCTCAATGTGTTGCTTACAAAATTATCATGACTAGAGAAGCAAGAAAATAAAAGAATGAGATTGGGGTGAAGTAATACTCTTACAATGCTTTCTCTCCTCTTCTCTGAAACTGAATGCTCTTTTTGCAATAAATTTGGGCATAAAGAATCTAAATGCAGGAGAAAAGGATGATCAACACCTCAGAATGAGCAAATGGAAACAACATCTAAGGTATGGAAGAAGAATACCATCGAATATGAGAACTATGGTCAAGAAAACATGTGGTACATTGATAGTGGATGCTCAAAACACATGACATGTCATAAAGATAAGTTTATGTCTTGTAATGAAATAAAGAAAGAAAAGAACGTAATCTTTGGAAATAATTCACTTGTTGTTATTAAAGGAAAAGGAATTGTTTTTCTAAACCAAAAACATAATGCTGAAAATGTTTTGTTTGTTGATGGGTTGAAGCATAACTTGTTAAGTGTTAGGCAGATGTGTGACCAAGGGAATGAAGTTGTTTTCAAATCAAAGAATTGTGTGGTTCGAAATCTCGATACAGGAAAAACTGTAATAAAAGGAACAAGACCTCCAGGTACTGTCTATGTCTTGGAAGGCGGTCTAAAAAAATGTTACTTAATAAAACCATAAGAAAGTTGGTTGTGGCATAAAATATTGGGAAATCTAAGCTTTACTCAAATACATAAATCAAGAAATCTAGGAGTAACTGGTGATTTGTCCAACATCTCTCTACTAGAAAGTTCTATATGAAAATCATGTAAATTTGATAAGCAAACCAGGGTACAATTCAATGCCAAAGAAGGTTCAACATGTAAGCCACTTGAACTTATTCATACTGATTTGTGTGGGCCAATGAGGAAAAATTCACCTTTAGGTGAACAATATTTCATCTTATTTGTTGATGGTTTTACTAGAATGTGCTTAATTAGTTTATTAAAACATAAAGATGAATCATTTGATAAATTTAAGGTCTTCAAATATTTAGTAGAGAATGAGTTAGACTTAAAAATTAAATGTCTCAGATCTAACATGGGAGGAGAATTCTTATCATATGAATTTTTCAGCTTTTGTGAACAGCATGGCATCAGCAGGTACTTTTCTGTAACTAAGACTCCTCAACAAAATGGGGTAGTAGAAAGAATAAACAAAACAATTCAACAAATGGCATGTGGCATGCTTGATGATTATGGGACACCTCATACCTTTTGGGGCGAAGCAGCACATACATCAAACTATTCTCAACAAAGCTCATGTGTGTGTATAAATAATGATAAAACTCCTCATGAAATTTTGGTTCGGTAAGCCTCCAACTGTCAAGCATTTTAGAGTATTTGGAAGTAAATTTTACATAAAGAAGAATAATGATAAGCTTGGAAAGTTTGAAGCTAGAGCAGATCAAGGAATTCTACATGGTTACTCCTCTAGAAGTAAAGGATACAAATACTACAATAAAAAACTTCAAAAGATTGTTGAATGTATTGATGTTGTAATAAATGAAGCATGCACAGGTTCCAAAAGAGAAACACCAGTGGATGATGAACATATTTACACAACAAGCCAAATACATGTAAGGGAACAAATCAGTGAAGCATCAGAAGAAGGAATTAACAATACCGAAGCATAAGAAAATACTCCATCTAGGTATGTTCAAAAAAATCATCCAAAATCTCAAATCCTAGGTGAAAAGGAAGTTGGAGTACAAACTAGAAGATCCCTTGTTGGAACTCCTAGTTATCTAACCTTAAAATCCACAATTGAACAACAAAATGTAAATCAAGCAAGCAAAGATGAATGTTGGGTGAAGGCTATGAATGAAGAACTTGACCAAATAGAAAAGAATCATACATGGGAATTAGTACCTAGACCTCATGATAAGAATGTTATTGGAACAAAATGGGTATTCAAAAATAAATTGAACAAGAATGTATAAGTAATTAGAAATAAAGCAAGACTCGTTTGCAAAGGCTATGCTCAACAAGAAGGAATAGACTTTGAAGAAACATTTGCACCTATAGCCAGACTTTAAGCCATAAGAATTTTTCTTCCCTTTTCAAGTGTTCATCGTTTCAAAGTCTATCAAATGGATGTTAAATCTACATTTTTAAATGGGAACCTAGAAGAAGAAGTCTATATTGAACAACCTGAAGGGTCAATTATAGGAAATGATGAAAAACTTGTTTGCAAACTCAAGAAGGCATTATGTGGGCTAAAACAAGCCCCTCGTGCATGGTATTATCGCCTTGACAGGTATCTTCAACAACAAGGCTTCACTAAAGGGTCTGCAAATAGAAACCTATATGTAAAGGTGGATGATGGTAAAATTTTAATTGTTTTTGTTTACATGCATGACATCATCTTTGGTAGCAATGAAGAATGCATGAGTCAAAAGGTTTTTTTTTTGTCATGCAAAAAGAATTTGAAATGTCTTTACTTGGTGAACTAACACACTTTCTTGGTTTACATGTACAACAAGCAAAGAATGGCTTCTTTCCCTCACAAACAAAATACCTCAAGAAAATTCGAAAGAAATATGGAATGGAAGATTGCAAACCAGTATGCATGCCAATGGTGACAGGATGTAGTCTCAGTTCGCATGATGATTCTCCCGTAGTCAACCAACCAAAATATAGATCCATGATCGAAAGTCTACTTTATCTTACAGGAACAAGACTGGATATCATGCACGCAGTTGGGATTGTTGGACGATTCCAAGCTAATCCAAAAGAAACGCATCTTCAAGCAGTCAAAATAATATTAAAATATCTATGAGGCACTCGAGATTTTGGTTTATGGTATCCTAAAGATGCATATCTTACTCTTCATGCTTATACAAATGTAGATTGGGTATAAAATGTTGATGATAGAAAAAGCACTAGTGGAGGAGCATTCTATATAGGGCCCCACTTGGTATCATGGTTCAGTAAAAAACAAAGCTCAATTGATTTATCTACTGCAAAAGTAGAATATGTCGTTGTTGCATCTTGTTGCACACAACTTCTCTGAATGATGAAAACATTGCACAATATTCAAATCAATTATTCTCCACCCATTTCCATTCTATGTGATAATACAAGTGCCATTAGTATTTTGAAAAATCCACCCCCGATCGGGGTGGAGGAGATGGGGAAGCACGATAGAATGATGAAAAGGGCGAGGTGGCAGGATGAACCACCACAAGGCATTAATATCACTCAAGCTAGAATGATGGAGCTCAGAATTGGCAGGATCCCGAGGCCAGGGTTTGTCAGTGCAATCAAGACAGGTGATGGTAAGGAGGGCAGTGATCAGAAGAGGAGGGGAGATTGTAAGAACGACGGCATGGATGCGAGAGGTCGTAAGGCAGATGGCAAGAGTCTAATAAGAGCAGACAAGGGCATTCCAAGGAAATGCATGCGCCGAAGGGAGGATATGCAGGGCAGTAGAAGAGGAGCGGTATTTCAACAGAGGGCGATGGCGCAGAGGTGTAAAGGAAGAGCAGTTAGCAGGATTAACGGCACTTGGAACTGGAACACCAAGGTAACTCTCTCCCCCACACAGACATCGAATACAGGTGGCGAAATTGTAAGACTCACCACTGCTACAGAGCTTGAGATAGAGACAAAAGAAGCCACGAAGATGGAAGTAAATGAGGCAGGGCAGATTAGAACACGTGCAGAACTTGGGAAGGCATAGCCCAGGGCCAGGTGGCAGGGGAGGAACAAGAGTTCGATGTGGAAGTTCAGATAATAGAGATGCCACACCAAACTATAACCGGGAAAGCAGGAGAAAAGAAGACTTGGAGACCAGGGGGTGACCAACAAGGAACAAGAACAAATATGGAGAAGCGAACCAGAGGACAGAGAGGTGAGGGAAGGGAGTAACAGAGAGTATGAATTTCCAAATTGGTCAGGGAAATGAGCCAGCAGCAAGGAGAAAGGCCATGAATCCAGGCAGAAGAGGCGGGCATCAGGGCAGGGGTAGAGGTAGGAAATTTGAAAGGCAGCAGTCAAACTCGGAACCATCAGCGGACCAGAGACGAGGGCGTCAAACAATGAATCATATGGTTCAGGAAGCGAAGAAAGCTTACAAACAAGGCATGGATGCTGAGATCCGTAAGATAATCCAGGAGATAGAAGCCAAGGCTCTGCAAGAGGATTCAAAAACTGAGATGGAGGACTGGGGAAATTTGATTCCCGATCCAAGTAATACCAGAAGTCGACTATCTCTTTATAGGCAAGCATTACATGTTTACTGGGTTGTAAAGAGAATTATGGCAAAAGCGATGGAACAAGTAGCAATGGAAATGGCAGAGGTGGCCCAGGGCATCCCGAACTTAAAGAAAGAGATGAAGAACCTCCAGATTACCCTGCTCATGTAAGATGAAAAGCTGGAAGAAATTAAACAACTCCTGAAGATGATTGTGCCAGAGGAAAAAGCTGAAGAGACCCAACCTGAAACGTGGTAGACATGGTAGACTAGTCTGTCATGCTTCGTGTTTGATTTTTGTTAAGTTTTTGTTAAGATGTTGTTAGATAGTCAAGCCCTCAATTTCCTTTACAGTTTGTTTACAATGTTGAAAAGTAGCAAGTGTAGTGCTTTTGACAGTAGAGTCCACTTGGCATGGACGGAGAGACTGAAACTTTTCTTTTATTGGATGGCTATCAAGGATTTTAGGTGGCCAACAGACCCGATTTCCCTTTGGGGTAGGTTGAGGTCACCAAACTTTTGTAACTATTATAACGTAATGCAATAGGAATGAAGGATCCCACTTTTGCCGACAAAAAAAAAAAAAAACCTATTATGCACTCCAAGACCAAGCATATTCTAATTAAATATCATTTTCTAAGAGAACAAGTGCTTGAAAAAGAGGTCAAACTGGAATATGTTCCCTCAAAAGAACAAGTTGTTGACATATTTACAAAACCTCTTCCATGTGATGCATTTGAATATCTCAAACATAAATTAGGAATGGTCCCCGCTTCATCACTCTGTTAATGTTTTAAGTTCAGGAGGGACAATGTATATGTTGTCTTGGTGATTATTCTCATGGTTGCTTTTGATATCATCCCTTTTATTACTAACAATGCATATGGTATAGTCACAGTGAACATGATCAGATATTACAGGCTCAGGGGGAGCCATAGTTGTGAATTTTTAGTACTCTACTTTCTGTACACGGATACTATGAATAATAATCACGTATATATGCAAGTTGCTACTTACACAGTCGCGTATAATTTGATACGATGAAGAAACAAGCTCCAATTCCGCTTGTTGGTTATGGAATTGGTTGATTACAGTCTACTGATAGTGCTTGTAGTTCATGAGGAGATTTGCAATGCTAGCATTATATTTACTTGCAAATGTATTGATGCTTATGTTACTGAAGTTACTCATATAGTTGTTGTTGTTAACTCAATATAGAGATCTTTGGTATTGGTTATAAATGTCATATATGTCATTTGATGTAAAGGTCATGCAAATATATACAATGTAATGATTGTAAAATTTAGTCATGTATGGACTATTGTGGTCAAGTCATGCAATCCCATCTTTTTGGACATGTGGTGTAATGTTGAGCCAAATATGCAATCCCACTGTATTGGGTGATCAATGTAAGCATGATTCATTGGTGATAGGAAAGGTCATGTTTGGTTGGGTCATAGAGTCATGTACTTCTTTATATATCTTCAGAAAATTTAGCATGTGCTTAGGGGGAGCATGGTCAGTATTCAGTATTCATACTTAGTAGATCATATCTACAACGCTCATGTCAACAAATGGAGAGAAGCCTTCATTCAACATTGGTCAGCCCTTTTCCCTTGATGTCAAAGGGGGAGACAAGATTGGTGTTTGGAGAATGATTGGTATATTTACAAATGTGTTTATAGGTATCTACAGGTGGTGGTGACCAAACACCAAAGTGGTTTCCATCAAGTCCAAAGGGGTAGATTGTTGGCATTATGAAAAATGTGTTGTCCTTGATGGAAACCTACTTGATGATTTGTCTTTTGATGGAAACCTAATTGATGAAGATGTCAATAGGATGTGTCTACATGTGATAGAGAGTTTGGTCAAGGGCATAGCAATTCAGAGATAGAGGAATGTTGAAGAGAATTTTTTGATAGGTACACACGGGTTTTGTCAAGCAAAGTCACGTACACACGCGAGTATGAAGAAGAAAAGTCACGTATAGTTTCCACACCATGGCATTCTAAATACCAAGGGTCTTTACCATGGTATTGACCCATAGTATTGAGCCCAACAACAGATACTTGATCCCCTTAAAGAATACCATCGACATTAGTGTGGTTTTGACCTGTGGTATTGGATAAGGGCTAAGCTATATAAGGGGATGAAGATCAAAGTACTTGTGTGTGCAAGTAATGAAGATTTCATAGTTAGATCTGAAGCAAATGTGCATGTAATGGGCTATTAATGAATAGTTTGATCTAAAACTAAGTATGCACCAAGAAATTTGATGATGTATCAAATCCAATAGATCTGAAATGACTATATTGATAATGGATTGATATGATCTATAATATTTATGTCTGACACATGTTTTGTTATGTATGTTGAGAGATAGGTTTGTTTTGAAGGTCTAATGTGCAGCGAAGCTATACGTTAATAGTTGCATATCTATACGAAGGTTTGATAACTTGAAAGGTGCCTACATACGTGAGTTTAATGTTGGTAAGTCGCGTTTCTATTATGCACTTTGGACATATTTGTATGCAGGTTTGATTCCTGAAAAGCATGTCTACACGCGGAAGTGTTTTGTGCTAGGGTTTTCTTGAGTAATGTGTTTGATCGGTCTAATTAGTCTTGCTATGTTTATATTGTCTATCAATGAAGTCTTTTTTATGATATGGGTTTAATAGTAATTATTGAAGTTGAATTGATTGATTAAAGAGTGATGATGTTTCTAGTTATATGTGATTGAAGATCTATGATGGTTTTGTGATTATTTTAGAGTAATTCAATGATTCGGGGTGTAACTCAATATTTATTTTAGGATGACAGTGATTCATTTTTAGGGTTCAATGTTTTAAGATATATATGCAGGTATGCTTCAAAGAAGTTGTGTATACACACATATTTGCTAAAGTAAAGTAGCGTATATATTCTGACATTTTATTGGTCATGGTTTTTAGTTGGTTCAGTGAGTTGATGTAATGTTTGGGTTTAGTATTGATATTTTGATTATAGTGATCTAACTACTCAATTGTTTGACAATAATTTGATTGATTTGGGTCTCAGTTGGTTCAGTGATTGGTTGATTGAATTGGTTCAATGATTGAGTGATCTGTTGTAGTGATTAGTTTCAATTATGATATTTGGTATTGGGCTTAAATGATGGTAGTAGGTCCAATATGAAAATTTGATGAAAAGTGGTCTACAAGTTGTGATGTTTTGTATCAAGTGGATCCAATGTGAAAATTTATGAAACACGGTCCACAATGGTGCAGGGGGTTAGAGCTCCCTTCCAGTGGGTGTTGGAGAATGAGAGAAGGTTGTAGCCTTTTACAAGGGGGTTCCTGTGTCTTGGTATGAGCCTGTGCCAGTACAAGACTATAAGAATTATTTCATCATAATAAAATGAAGACAGAGACGACAACAACGGTGGTTTTTTCCCACATTGGTTTCCACCTAAAAATCATGGTGTTCATATGTGTGATGATTTATTATGTTCTTGCTGCACATGGTTACTGTATATCTAATCTAATGAAGTATTAACATACTAATTCAAGATAAAATTGATTGAAAAATGAAGTTGACTAGATATATGCTAGTTGTCTACATTAAATTCGCGTACATATGCAGGTTTACTTCAAAATAGTCGCGTACAGAAATCAGAATAAGAAAAGTCAAGTTTTGTTAAAATATTGATTCACCCCCCTCTCAGTATTTTTCCTAACAACAATTTGATAGGATCTACTCTCCCTTGTCTTTGTTTTATTTCGTTGTGGGAGGTCTTCGGGGTCAATGAAGACGGTCTTGCAAGGGCTCAAGCAGTTCGAGTCCCAACATCTTATACACCGGCCTCATTGGGGACATGCACATAAAAATAGACAAAAAGCATACCGCTTTGATACCACTGATCCAGATTTAAGAAGGGAACGAAATGAAATATAGATTTAAAATCAAAATACAAAGATACAATGAAACATAAATTCAATTAATAAGTAGAAATGTTGAAACTATTCACATGCAAAATGAAAGAAAAATAGCTCGAACGGTGGTAGCTTATCTCTTAGAAGAGATGTGATGGCTACATGCCTTCTAACCTATGTTACAATGAGGCTCAAAGGAATTTTTTTATCATGAATAAATAATGAGAAACCTTAAACATCCAAAACCCTAACCCTAGGATATGAAGTGCTAAAGGCTTATGGACCTTGATGGGGTAAGTTGGAACATCAACTTCTTGGGGTCGTAACTTTGGTATATGATATTTGTTTGGCGTGCACAATAGCCCATTAGAAACGTCCATCCAAGGATAAAAACTTTCAACTGTCAACAAGTTTGAAAGACTCATGTTGGCCCGTTTCCCTAACAAACACCATTTAGGGCCTCAGAACACCTTTAGAAGTTCGGGGCTTGAAATTGCCAAAACTAGAAAACTGCTAAAATATGAAAATTATGCAATGATCCGATGTAATAAGTGAGTGGCCACCAATATCCACTTGGATCAATAGTTTAACAACTATGCTCAATGATTAGAAGATCACATTCTCTCATGTCCTCAACCATGACCAATTCAAGAATGAAAATTTGTGAAAAAGGCTTTATAAACTAGAACAAAGACACAAGTTTTTTATGCTTTAAGGACAAAGCATTTTAAATGGAGTGCGTAATGTGATGAACATAACTGTATAACTATATAAATATAAAAATATCAATATTAATAAATAATAACATCAATAATTATTAATAATAAATGAAAGAACATGTCCTATCTAAAAGACATGACCTATTAACCATCGTGATTAGTTGATGTTATAAATACATTGTCACATGGCAATGTATTTTATATCTTATTCAATATAACATTTTTATATGTATGGATTCTTTTATGTTATCCAGATCTTATTTATTTTGGATATTTTGTTTATGAACCAAATTTTCATGTTATATTCAAGAACTAAGGTTTGTTAATTTTTATTCATAGGAATGCATGAATTCTAAATGACCTATTTGATAGGCTTAGGGTGAAGATTGATATCGTTTATAGGGAGAAAATGATGATAGAGCTTCTTCTCATATTTCTTGATCCTCAGTAAGGGATTCATTTGTAACAAGGTTACCCTCCTAAAGAACCTCATGTATATTGTTGAAGATTTGGGTTGTTAGGTCCACATATTTTGATTTTGCTTTTTCCTTGGATGAGACTATTCTTGCTCCTACATCTTTATGTTGCTATTAATTTTAGAGATGAAATCTTAATCCAATTGAAGTGATTAGTTTGGTTATTGTTAAGAGTTTGTTGATAGGCATATTCATAGAAATTATTTTACTTGAAAGATAATTACGCATAGTCTAGTTGTTGAAAATTTGTTTAACTATTCAAAGTTTTCTCTAAAAAACTTCTAAGAGGTATTTTTCTAATTTCGCCTTATTCCATATTCTTATAGAAGTGAATTCATTGTTTTTTCCCTAAGCTTTAACAAGTGAGCTGTAAAAATTTATCATCCCATAAAATAAGGAGAAAATGTCGTAACTTAATCTACATATAAATAACCTACAGGATAACATTTTTGAAATTGAAATCTAGTAAAAATAATTAAATATATTCCTCTCAAACCCATGAAAAACCACCCTCCCCTTTTAAATATGAGAACCCTATCTTGATTTAACTCACTTGGAAAAAACTTAGAAACCTCTACCATAGAAATGAAGTTGTCATTAATGTTTCAACATAATATTTAGCCCTTTTTAATTCACTCTTCCACCATACATACTTGTTAATAGGCCCTTTTAACTTCACCAAAGCTCAATAAAAGACAGCTTTGTTTGTTGATCGAAAGTGAAAATAAGTTACCTTGTAATTATGTCCATCTTTTAACAAAACAAAAAAAAAAATTGTTTAATAAATTAATCTTTTACTAATATTACATTAATGATACTCAAAATTACAACATCATCATTGAATTGACAAGAAAAAAGGAAAACCAATACGAAAACCCTACGAAGAAAGCACTTTCGAAAACCCTAACAAAAGGTAACACGTGCTATGCTGTTTCGGGGGTTCGTGAACACTTGAGATCCATAAAGCGAAATTTCACTTTAATTATTTTAGGCCGTTTTCTTTCACTTTGTTCTTCTACCCTAGGCCAAAAAAATCCAATAAAATGAAACACTTATATCATGTTAGGACGTGATAGCTTCTTATCACTTTACCTTTAACTTATTAATCATAAACATTTTTATATAGATTACTATATTAGATTTTTTACATCATGCATACATTAAAAAGTATTAAAATATAAAAGGATCTCTAGCAAAGTTAATTTTGTTCTAGTACATGAGTGCATGATCTGGCGGTCGAGGCTGTCAGCTGTCTCGCTCCCCGACCGTGTTCGATTCCCTTGCTGCCGCTGTATGCCGGTTCTATGGTGAATGTTTGATGTGATCCATTGCGAATGTAATGTATGATGTGATGGTTGTCAGTACGTCTGACAAAATATAAATGTAATAAAAAGAAAGCCCCATTCCACTTCTTTTGAGAACTAGCCCCTCCTTTTAAAAAAAACTTTGTTAAAAAAATAAATATAAATAAATAAATAAATAAAATCAAATACTTTCATCATAATAAATAATCAATGTCAAACATGGGAGTATACTAATGAAATATTAGTAATAAAATGAAACACTTATATCGTGCTACATGACGTGATAACTTCTCATCACTTTCCCTTTAAGTAATTAATGATGAACATTTTTATATAAATTAGTATTGGGATATTTTGCATCATGCATACATAAAAAAAACTATTAAAAGATAAAAGGATCCCTATCAAACTTTGTCATGACAAAAGGAAAAATAATGTCACTACCATACTTTCACCATAATGAATAATCAATGTCAAACATGGGACAATGCTAATGAAATATTATACATAATTCTAGCGTTGAATGATTCATAAATCATATGATGGAAAAAACCAATACACAAATACATCATATGACTGAAAAAACCAATACATGACCACATCATAGGGTCTAAGAATATACACATCCTAAAGTCTAGAAATAAATCATATGATTGAAAAACAAAACATAACTACATCATAGGATATTCGGATAAAGTTTTTTTTTTTTTTTAACATCTGAGCAACGTTGGCTTTTTGTATAAGTTTAAGATTTGTAAATTATAATTATGGGATTAAATTATCCTCGATAAGATATAGGTGTGTATTAATATTATGTAAGTATATTTATATTAAGGAGATAAATATTAATTATTTTTTTTTTTAATTTTATAGTATTTTAATTTTATTTGGGTTTAATTTGGAGTTGGAATATGTTAAAATTAAAATGAAATTAAATAATTTTTAAATGAAAAATGTTGAATATAATAAAAAACAAAAACTAATATATTATTTTGGTTTATTTAATTAAAAGTATTATAAAATATTAATAATTTTACTCTCTATAGTCATTACTAAGAGGAAAGTGGTAAAATATTCCGTTCTCACTCTCAATTTATAAATGAATTATTTCGATGTCCATATGAAATAACATAATATTATATCAACTTTATAGAGATATAACTAGTTTAAAAAACCTCTATATATAACATTTCATAAAACAATTGACAAAAGCAATTTATGGTTAAAACATTTAAGTAGTCTCTTCTTTCATGTTCAGAAGTATAATTTTGAAGATATTGAATCCATTTATATACATTAAAAAATGACATATATATATATATATATTATATATATATCAAGTTTCTAGAGGGATTAAATGTCTCGAGGTGCAAACTTTTTATTCAAGTTTTGCACTTTAAAAAAGGTTTGCACCTCGAAAGATTTGATCCCTCTCGGCTCTTACTAGGTTTGTGATTAAGATGGATCTATACTAGTATTTTAAGTATTTTAAGTGGCTTAATGATATATAAGCTCAACAGTATGGTCAATTCTTAGTTTGGTTACCTTAAACGCTATGCCTTGCACCCATATTTTATATACAATGTGAGAAAAATGAGTGAACTCCTAGGTATACACAAACCTTTCGTTATTCGACCTAGTTGGTTTTGACGATGATAGGAGTCTTCCATAAATCTTTTTGGTGGATTCTCAAGAGCTTTTCAAGAGAGAAATAGAAAGAGACATTTGGAGTGAGATCTACAAAGCCTACCTTCTATCTACATGATTAAAGCCTAGAGAACCACTTTCCTCAAAGCTTCCTCATGGCTCTAGTTTATATCTTAACTTTAGAGATGGATTTATAAACCTCCTAGGTACACCAACTCCAATGACCTCAATGACTTTGTAGTTTGAGATCTTCTCAAACAATTTTGAAATTGTTTCCATGATTAACTTTGAATTGCAATAAACCACTACATGTGTCCAATATATTTAGACCCTTACACCAAAAAGCATTCATATACTCCCCTATTATGAGATCTAAGGTTGATTCTCCTCCATGTGTTTACACACCAGCTCCATGTGTTTACACACCAGCTCCATCGAAGGTTTCATGGCTTGTAAGAATTAGGTGCTAATGTATTTCTTTTGTAAGTATTTAATTTACATCAATAAATTTCTAAGGAAAAGTTATTCAAAATGTCATGTTATGAGTACGTCACTTCACCCTTAGCAACATCTTGGTTCAAGTGGGAGGTCCATGAAGTATGGTATATTCAAAGAAAGCGTTGGTCAAATACCCATCACACTTTTTCATAAATTTGAATGTTAGATGTGTTTTTAGAAGATATGTGATTCTTTTCTCTTTAAAACTTTGTCTTTTTAATTATTTGTCTTTTTAATTAAATATAATTATTATAAATGTGAAAAATATTGATTTATTAAATATAATTAAAATTAATTATTTATATTAATTTAATTATGAAAAATATATATGTTAAATTTTATTGTATAAATTTAATTATACATTTTATAAATTATTATATGATTAAATTTTAATAAACAAAAAAATCTAAAATCACACATTTATTGAAATAATATTTATTTATTATTGTTTTATTTTATTTTCAAATTATCAATTATTCAAGAAAAATGAGGCTATATGTAATTATTGGTTGATGGTCCATAAGGGAATAGGCTCTCACTCCTACCATATGCCTTTAGGCCTTGGACCATTAACATGTTTCCTTACATCCTAATAAAATGAACTAGCTCACTCCTACCATATGCCTTTAGGCTTTGGACCATTAACATGTTTCCTTACATCCTAATAAAATGAACTTTGAGCCAAGCAAAAGAACTTTTATGACATACTCCAAACCCAACTTATTATTACTTTATGCTTCTTTGATTCATTTTATTTTCCCTTAATGTTATAATTTCATAAGTTAAAAAACTTGAAAAAGAACACACCAAGAATACTTTATCTTGTATTTCACATTATCATATTTTATTCATTTTATCTTTCTTCGATGTTAAACTTTTTTACTAATAAAATGAAAAAAAATATTAGCAATATATTGGTTGTGGAGTATAACTTAAAATTATTTTTGTTTGGTAAAAGTTGGTTTTAGGATGGAAATAGGGTAATGGCCATAACTAAGAAATATTTGGCAAATAGCCTCATTTTCATTGAATGATCGTGATGAAACAATCCACGTGTCCGGCTAGTAGTCAATAATGATTGTTTATGATATTAATTTGACCCCTTAGGTATAATAAGTTTCTATTTAAAAATATAATAATAGTAATAATTTATTTTTAAGATTAGGCCAACCCAAACATCAAATTGATATATAATAAATCTATAAGATAAAAGAGTTACCTCTCCAATAATTTTACTCAACTAGTAGTCAATAATGATAGTTTAATGATATTAATTTGACCCTTTAGTTATAATAAGTTTTCTATTTAAAAATATAATAATAGTAATAATTTATTTTTAAGATTAGGGCAATCCAAACACCAAATTGATTTTTAATAACTCTATAAAATGAAACAGTTACCTCCCCAATAATTTTACTATTTTATAAAGATATAAATATACGGTAAAATTAAAATTGTAACCTCTTTAAAAATGTATATATATATAGACAATATATTAATATCTCACAATGTATACACACATTGTATTCATTAAATCAACTGGAGAAAATACAGAACTCTACATCGGAAAAAGAGCACAGAGGGGTTACAATCGGCAAAGGCTAACCAGCCTGCCATAGGGCATTAAATGCCTTGGTACATGCATGCTCTGTAACAAAATAACACACAGATTTGGTAGCTATATAAGTTAAAAATAAACACTGTGTGTTATTTTGTTATAAAACATGCATGTACCAGGGCATTTAATGCCTTATGGCAGACTGGTTAACCCTTGCAGTTATGATCTTCCAAATCACAGTAAAGACAACTCCAATAAATATTTCATTTCAGTAGACCATAATAAAGGAAAGCAGTGGCATTTTCCAGATATATTATCTTATCTGGTGATCAGGAGGACAGACGCCCGTCAACAAATCGGATCGGCGCAAGACACGGCGTTAATAAATAATTTCATCACTTAAAACGACAGTAATGAAGGAAAGCATTGGACTTTACTACATTTATTATGTCGCTATACGTACGAGGACAGAAGCTCGTGAAGATACTGACAGAAAAGGACGTCTGTGGATCCTCGTTGTTTGTATTTCCTTCATTTATATAAATTATTACATCATACGGCAACAAAGCGAAAAACAGAAAAAATAAAACTTCACAAGTCTCTGTCTGTCATTTTTGTCCTTCACTTGCACAATAATGCCAGCGTCCCCACCATGAATCATGAAGATCCACTATAGTCAGGCTGGGAAGATTTGTCAAAGTAATTCTCATATTATCCTGTCAGGCAGCCCCACACCTCTTCCAACACTTGTATAAAAATAGTTTGATAGAGAACATTCATTACCCGTGAGTGTTTTGGAGTTCTGTTTTATGGAATTCTCCCCAAAACAAAAATATTTTCTAAATTTTGAGTTTGTTTTAAAATCAATTTTTGATTTTATATATAGATTTTTTTTCGAAAACTCAAAAGACTAATTATATTATATAAGGTATATAATGATCAGAATAATACATTTGCCAGATAGAAACTTCATATGAGCTAGAATGGACTAATAGACAATATCTTGCAGAAATACCTGAGAAAAGGATGGAAGCAATGATCCCCAAAACAAAAAAGTATCTGATGGTCATTCAAATAGACAACCATTTCGCTGTAATAGAGGTCTCAAGTTGTATATATAAATTTAATCTCTGAAAAGCTTTAGATCTATTCGAATTGTGGAGAGTTTACAATTCAAACTTGTAATTCCAACAAATCTTAGTCAAATTATAAGTAAATTAAACCAGAAAATATACACTGAAAACAGTCCAAAACTTATAACAAATAAACTTCAGCTATTCAAAATGTGGTCTAAGCTCAGTGACTGTTTTTCCACATAAAACTGTTGTATTAATTTTGAATGGGCCATAACTTAATTTGGCTATTGACGTGTTACTATTTATAATATACAGAAATATAGTATTTTGTGATTTATGATATTTATTCATAGTGAAAATGTTATTAAATGTATTTAAAATCTGAAATGTATTTAAAAGTTGGAAGAGTTCTAATGGTATTTGGTGTTTGGTCAATTAGGTTAAGGGAATAATAAGTAGTGTTTTCTAACTTTCCTAATTTTTTTTGCTTTTTGGTTAAAACATGATGATACAATTTGGGGTTAGATTATGATTTTTGATTGTTTGAAATGCATTTTTTGAATGCATAAATGAATAGAAGGCCTAAAACCCTAGGGGTATTTGGATTGTGCAAATTAAATCGTTCAAACTTGTAATTCTAACAAATTCTTGCAAGATTTCCAGCAAATTTGACCAAAAAATATACTCGGAAAAGAGTCAAAACATAAAAGAATTAGACTACAACGTAGTAATAGTCTATTTGATTGTTGATCTTCTTGAATAAGAGTTTTACAATAAATATTGATTTTATGTGTTTGTTGGTGTTTATTGTGCCTACTTAGTTGTGTTGTTTCTCCCTCTTAGTTTTAAAATTTGGTACTAGAGCCTTGTGAGTTTGGACACTCTAGTGAGAGTGGCTTGGGCGTTGCATGGATCAAATCATGGTGGACTTTGACCCTCTCATGAGTGTGGATCAAAAGCTTGGTAGACTTTGACTCTCTCATGAAAGTAGTATAGTATTAATATCCAACAAGGGATAGAATATGTCACTATTATTGCATGAGATATGTTATTTGTGTTGTCATGGTATTGAAAACACATAGAAATGCATCATGATGATTAATATGGAGCATTGGTAGTTAAGGATTGTTTGATTCCACTCACTGCGTTTGGACCATAGAGGGATGTGAATAAAGAAGCAAGTAGATGCTTCAAGCATCATTTGCTTAGGCATATAGTGGTAAGATAAGTACTTGATTGAAAAGTAATTGGTAATTGTACTTGGAACACAAATAATATAGTGAGATGCTTCAACATCACATGATCAAACATACAATTGTAAACATTATTTTCGAAGTTGTAATGTAAACACATGTAAATGAACATATGGCTATTTTATTTTGGCATGTGTACCCTTGGTTTGATGAATCATTGATTTAGACATATACATAGATGATAGGGGCATGTTGTATTATCTAATACCTTCTCAATAGAATTTGAGGGGATAAGTATTTATCCCAAATCAATTATTAAAGGGGGCATGTTTTAATGTTAACTTTGTCATAGAGTAGTTAAGATAACCTTGATTTAGTCATTGATGTGCTCATATTGGTGGTATATGAGACCATGATATTAGGTAACCATCGTATTTTTCCATGGTATATGATATGATTAATCATATTTAAAGGCTTAAAGAACGCCCTTGTAAAATGTTTTAAGTGACATGGTGTATCTGGTATTTAGTTATTGTGGCCAATGAAAAAATAGATCTATATTTGGGCATTGCTTTTTTTGAGTAAGGGTTTCTAGGGTAAATATTGACTTCATGTTGTTGTTGATGCTTCCTATGTCTATTTCAATGAGTTGATTCTCTCTTTTAGTTTTAACAAGGAGTGATAGTCATGGTGGGGGATTGCCTTATCATGGAGGAAACAATGAGCTAAGTTTTGATTCAAATTAGGAAGAGTGATGAGAAATATTGCAAAATTATTGGCAATATATGAAGGAGTAGTGATGGAAAAGGTCAAAGGTATTAGTACGATAACGATAACAAGAGACTCAATTTTTATTAACTCTCTCTCTCTCACCCACACACACACACATATATCATAATCTAGTTTTGAAGGAAAATTATCTTACCATATTTTTATATCAAGCTTAAAAATTGAATAAGGGATTCAACGAACTAACATTCTTCCATATCTTATGAAAGTTCATTGGAGAAAGTAATGCAAAGGCAAATATGGAAACTATGGGTACCCCAATTGGAGAACACTTTTCTCTTGTCTTAGATAGTCAACCAACCAATAGCCTTATACATTTCTCAGTTATGATGATACGCCACATCCCTCTGCCATATGCACCAGTCATACACCTCTAACCATCTGACATTCCTTTTGAAGGAAGTTGGATCAATAGTTGACAAGTACTTTAACCATTTCATAAGCAAGTGCTTTACTTAATGTTTTGGGCATTGTAACATAAATAAGTGATTTGGTTCATTAACTGATCTCAACTATAAACTTGTTCTCTCACCTTACCAAGGGGGTTAGTTTTTAATCCTAATTTAATGGGACCTCCTCTAAGGCCTTAGGTTATAGGAGGGGCACTACTTAGGAAACTTTGATGGAAGTAGCATGTCCATAACCAATCCATACTTAAAACCTTTCATCATTCCCTAGGTTTCAAATCCATTCTTTAGATTTGTTTTCAATGGGATTTGGTACCCTCATATCCACATCCTTGAGTTGAGGAAAAAAAACTTTGCCCTGACGGTTGATGCATCTAAAAGAAAGATAAAAACATAAGATGGTCACAAAAAAATAAAAGAAAAGTTAAAATGTAAAAGATGGTTGAGACATTGATTAGTGTATGGGAAAAGGTCCGGCGTGAGCTCTAACCCCCTCATTAATTATCAACTGGTTCTTGAGAACTGGATGCTCCATGACACCATAAGGAACACTTACATGTTCCAACCCTCATGAGCAAGAAACTAATTCATCTGTAAGGGGTAAATAAATGCTACATCATTAAAAGAAAGCTTGGACACCTAAGTTATGCTCCTTATCAAGGCATTATCAAAAATAAGTAAAAAGCGCACAAGAGGGGTGGAAAAAGTGAGCCAAGGAAAGGGGTAACACATGCTTCCACTATATCTCCCTCCATATATCCGTACACTTTGGATGATGGACCTGCATTAGTTGGTCCCATGGCCATGACACCTAGCAATGAAGTCTTTCCCCTATGTTACCACCGCTATCACAAAAACTTATGAATTGAAAGGTTGACCTTAAACATGTCACCTCCTGTTAGGGGATGGAAGCATCTAATAGGGTTGTTTGTCTAGCCACCTCTAACAAGGTATGCAACACTTTTACGAGACTTGGTCTAGTTAGATATTTAATGGTGATCTTAGTTTGAAGTCTTATTATGCCCTTAACAATTAAGTATGGTCCACTATGATGCACTTATGGAAATTGTCTCTAATGAGTAGTTTTATTCACTTGAGTTTGACATGATTTTACCAAGTGGTCCTTCAGAGAGAAGCAAAGGCCCTAAGGGCACACCCACTCTATGATTATTCCACATGATATCCAGGTTGTACTACACTTTTGTAGAGTAGTGATGACCTTGCAGATGTAGGATGGTCTCCACAATATAGCATTGGGAACTTTTATGATTTCAACAATTCATTGAAACCCAAAAGCACCTCCAAATGCTTAAATGATGAGCTCACTTTACTTAGTGTTGGAGATTCCTAATGAGGTACTAGACAAACCCAACATGCCCCAGGGTGGCCTTGACATTGACTTAATGGGCATGGCTTGATCCAAATTCTAAAGGATGATGGTCATCCCTGGGATGATTAGGTGGTACCACCTCATGGAGCCCCAACACTAGAAAGAGATTGCACCACATTGTCTTGATGGCCCCATTGGAGATGACGTAAGGCACCCAAAGATAGATTTTGGCACATGGTGTAATATTCCTTTAGGGAAAAATTTAGTAAATAAACAAAGATGACTTGAAATAATAAATGATAGCAAAATAACACAACCAGCAAAACAAATACACAATATATACCAGCAAATAATTGATCCCTTCATTAATCTTCTAGAGAGTACATCATTAGGGAGAAAGAGTGGAACCTGGGCTTGCTAAGCAAGCAGAGAAAAACCCAAAAAAAATGACTTTGACTCAAGTGAAATATGGTCTCGGATGAGAATGCGTACTACCCAGTGAATAATTTTTTGTGGACTAGCTAAATTATGAGGATGGCATGGCCTAAAAAATGCTTGGATCACCTTGGAAATGCACCCACCAAATCCTCTCCAAGAACCTAGAAAAACCAATAAGGGTTTGTCTCCATTCCAGAAGATGTAAGAACCCACCAAATAGTGTGAATAGCCTAGTTGAATAGTCTATGTGTCCCTTTGCAAGAATTTGTGCTACAGAAAATGTCCTTAATCCAACCATTATAAACTCCCACGAAATCCTACCAAAATCCTCCATGGTAAACCCCCACTCTTGTTCCAAAGATGGAATGTGATTCAACTCTCCAATGTATTGTGCAAGCTCTCCCTAAGAGACCACACACTGCAAAAGATGAAGAAATCAACCCTCTGAAGGATAAGAATTTCGACCCACCTTCAACAATTCTGGAATACACTTGGCCCATTGCTAAATATGAACTCGACCCTTTGAGGGAACTCGTCCCTCCCACAAAATCAAACCCTGGAACAAATAATTCGGTCCCTAATAAATTTGGACTCACCTCAGGACCTGGCCTCCAAAATTGGAGAGGAAATCAACCCATGCAAAAGGAACTCAACCTTTTCAAAAATTATCGCATTCGACCCCTCTAGGATAAATGGCAATTCGACCGCTTCACCTAGAGAATTTAGGCCTCTATGGGTAAACTCAGCCTCCTTGACAATTCAGCCTTCTCAAAGAAATAATTAGGCCTTCACAAAGAACTCGACGACTTTGGAAAGTGAAATCTTCCTGCAACCAAGCATCAGTTCTAGAACCCTTGCAAGAATATTAGCAATAAATCTGACAAAATAGAAATCGAACTAGGATGGCAAGGAATTCGACCAAAATTGTTAGACTAGCTAGGGTGACAATGAAATCCATTAGAACTAGGGTGAGAATTTCACTTTAAACCCTCAAGACTAAAAATTGCTTCTGCTTCTTCAATGGCAATGAGGAATGATATATTAGCATGAATAACAAATGCTCTCCAACCTCCTTTTATAAGATGTCAATTAGTTTTCCCCAAGATTTTAGACTCCTTTTTAATATTATTTTATTGGTGGGGGCCAATTTCCACTAAGTGAACTTTTGCCTCATCAAAATTAATTAACCTCATCAAAATTGGGAAAATTCCTTAGTAATTTACGCATGCACAAAATCATGGATATTACAGTCCTCCCCACCAAAAGTTGCTTGTCCTCAAGAAATTTCACCAATGTCGCTACTCTTCAAGCTGGTCTAGCTAAATTCCAAGGTCCCAAATATGCCACTGAACCACTCCTAGCTATTGTGCCACCATCACATGAATAAATCCCATGATAGCGGGGTCCTTGTTGGTTGTGGAGCCTGATTATCTTCCTAATTTTTCAGAGGTCTTTGTTTCAGTCATGTTGGATCCTTGTTCCTAATGGGGCGGAAACGTCGTCCATTTAGTCACCGCTAGGGCGATCCAGGGGGGGTCAACGACGACTTTTATGAGCCCCCCCCCCCCCTCCCCCCCAAGCGAGGGTTTGAGGGCAACGCCCTTGAACATAAAAATAGATGAAAAATTGCCTTGTAAAATATTGTAATTTCGTAGTCAATATGGGTCGTTCATTAGGCGTATGATCTGACGATAGAAATTATGTTAATTTAAGGTTTTTGCCTTAGCAGGAAACCTTCAATTTATATGAGGGAGTCGTATTGTGATTGTGTATTATTCTTCTGAGTGAGAAAGGAAGAGGGGACTGTGTGAGAGTGAAGAGGAAATTACAAGAGATTTGTTGTAGGTTGTATCTCTTCATTTTGTTGGATAATATAAAATGAAGGACTAGTTGTTTCTCCATGGACATAGCTCAAATTGGGTGAACTATGTATATCTATGTCTCTCTTGTTTTATGTGTTTATGTTTCTGCAATATTTTATGTGTTCCATTGCTTTGTAATATATAGTTTTCTAACAACTAGTATCAAAGCCGAAGGTCTATTTGGCTAATAAACTTGTAGGAGAGAAGGGTTCCTAGTTCAAGTGGGAGCAATGGCGAAAGCTGGTAGGTTTAGGGTTGATAAATTTAATGACCAAAACTACCAGTTGTGGAATATGCAGATTGAATACTATCTGTATCAGAAATATTTGTACCTACCATTGAGCGGAAAAACAAAGAAGTCAACAAGTATGACAAACACAGAATGGGAGATTCTCGACATAAAGGCACTAGGAACAATTCGACTACGTCTGAAAGTGTCGGTGCCATTCAACATTTCAAAGGAAATGACAACAAAAGGTTTAATGACAACATTGGAAAAACTACATGAAAAAACCCTCGACCTCAAATAAGGTATTTCTTATGAAGTGTATATTTTATATGAAGATGTCAGAAGGTGGATTTGTTGTTGATCATTTAAATGAATTTAACATGGTTACCAGTTACTTAAGTTCTGTATGGGTAAATTTTGATGATGAATTTACGGCTTTGTTGTTTATGTGCTCATTTCCAGAAAGTCGGAATGGCTATCAGTAACTCTATCTTTGGATCCTTTACTTTAAAGTTTGATTATGTTGTTGGTGTTATCCTTAGCGAAGAAATGCGACAAAAATCTCCGGTGAGACATCAGGTAATGCATTGACTGGAGAGACTAAGGGAAGAAAAATGGAAAGAGGAAGGAGCCCAAGAAATGGCAGTAAGTCAAGAAAAGGAAAATCCAAATCCAAATTAGGGATAGTGTGCTGGAAATGTGAGGAGAAAGGACACCTAAAGAAATATTACAAATCCCGGAAGGGAAAAGAAGGAGATGGATAACAAGAGAACAATCATGAAGCAAATGTGACATGTGATGTGTTGCAAGATGATTTGATTCTTTCATTAGAGGATATTATTGATGTTTGGGTGGTAGATTAAGGGGCCTCATTCCATGCCACACCTGATAGGAAAAAATTTCATGACTATGTTCAAGGAGATTTCGGTCAGGTCCATTTGGGTGATGATAAACCCTATAAAATCATTAGAATGGGTAAGGTTTTTATAAAGAAAAAAAAATGGAAACCAATGGTTATTAAAGGAGGTAAGGCATGTTCCAGATCTGAAGACAAATCTAACTTCAACGGAGCAGTTAGGTGGTGAAGGTTGTGTAACTACATTCACGGACAAAACTTGGAAGGTCACTAAAGGAGCTTTGGTAATAGTAAAAGGAGAAAAGGTTGGTACATTGTATTTATGCATTGTTATTTCTAATTGTGTTAACGTTTTAACATCCACGGGAGTATATGTGACACTCTGGCATCATAGGATCAGGCACATGACTCTCACTTTTATGTTACTTTTATTGATGATGCAACTAGAAAAAACATGGATTTATTGTCTTGGGAATAAATATGATGTATTTGATACTTTTAAGAAATGGAAATCTTGGGTTGAGAATGAGACATGAAAAAAGTTGAAGTGTCTCAAATCAGACAATGGAGGTGAATACTACAACAAAGAGTTTGATAACTATTGTTAAGAGCATGGAATTCACAGAGAGAAGACAATTCTAGGAACACCATAGGAAAATGGTGTTTCTGAAAGAGTGAAAAGGACAATCATAGAGTGTGCAAGGTGCACAAGAATGCATGAAGGATTGCCCTTACAATATTGGGCAGATGTTGTATTTATTGTTGTTTATCTAATAAACAGACACCCTTCAAGTTCCTTGGAGGGTGTTATTCCATAGGAGGCATGGATAAGTAAAAAGGGAAACTACTCATTTTTAAAGACTTTTGGTCGTGAAACCTTTGTCCACATCAATAAAGAAAATAGAACAAAGCTTGAGGAAAAATCAAAGAAATGTACCTTTATTGGATTTGGTGTAAATGATTTTTCTTATCGCTTATATCATTATGAAAATCATAAAATCATTAGTAGCATAAAAGCCATATTCAATGAAATTTTTTTGTATAAGGATCAGATGCAGAGAAGGAAACAAGAAGAAATAAAACAAAGAATACACAGTGCTTGATGAGATCACAAAAAATGTAAAGGAACCTAAAAATCTGAATGATCAGCAACCACAACAACCACAACAACATTAGACACCTCAAACACCTAAAAGTGGTGTTAGAATAGCTATCAAGATAAGTAAACCCCTTGAACAATACTCTCCTTCACTATATTACGTATTTTTGGCTGATTTTGGTGAACCGGAAAGATATGAAGAATAAATTCACATAGAAACCAGGAAGAAGTGGGACTTAGTCAGGTTGCCTACAAGTAAAAAAACATTGCAGATCAAATGGGTTTACAGGTTGGAGGAAGAAGATGGAGGTAAACAAAGGTACAAGGCTATACTTGTTGTGAATGGGTTTACAGAAAAGAAAGGTATAGAGTTCGATGAAATATTTTCTCTTCTTGTTAAAATGACTTCAATCATAACTATTTTAAGTATTGTCACAACAAAATATTTGCATCTCGAGTAGTTAGATATAAAGACAACATTTCTCCATGTGGATTTGGAGGAAGAGATCTATATGCAGCAGCCACAGGGGTATCAGGTCAAAGGGAAGGAGAAATTAGTGTGCAGGTTGTAGAAGAGCTTGTATAACCTAAAACAAGCTCCAAGACAGTGGTATCTAAAGTTTGACGGGTTTATGTCTAAACAAGGCCTGATATTGCACATACATTGGGAATTTTTAGCAAGTATATGAACAATAAAGGAAAAGAGCATTGGATGGCAGTGAAGTGGATTCTCAGGTATTTAAGAGGTACCACAAATCAAGCATTATGCTTTGGTGGTTCAAATATTGATCTACAGGGATATCATCATGCCTATATGGCAGGTGATAGAGATAATACAAGGAGAACCATAGGCTATGTGTTTACTATAGGTGGAACAACTACCAATTGAGTTTCAAAGTTGCAAAACATTGTTGCACTTGCAACAATGAAATCAGAGTATGTTGTTGCTACAAAGGCTAGTAAAGAAATTATTTGGTTAGAAAGGTTTATGGATGAGTTGGACACGAAGCAAGAGATGGGCAGGTTATAGAATGACAGCCAAAGTGCCATTCATCTTGCGAAGAACTCAACATTTCATTCCAAGACTAAACATATAAAACTCAAGTACCATTTCATATGGTCAGTGTTGGTGTTATCACAAAACCTAACCCTGATAGGCTGTTGATCAGGAAGACCTTGAGTAACTGTTTCAAACCAACTTTTGGATGAGGCTTAGCCTCCTCATCCTAAGAGGGCTCTCTCACTGGGTTAAAGATTTTAGTAAAAGATTAGATGGCTAACTCTATAAAACAAATGAAGGAGTGTGAATGGTTGAAACAAAATCAATAAACATCCATTGGGCTTATGAAGTTAGAAAATGTTTAGTATGACAACAATATTAGCTTAACATGGAAGCCAGGGCAGCAAGAGTTCAATATATCAGTTAACACATAAGAACATGTAGGAAACGCAGTCTACAAATGCATGAAGGAAGTTAGAGCATTGCCAATGAGTTCTAAGTAACATACATTCATACTATTGCAAATGAGGAAATGAGGACAATCATAAAACAAGCAAGCATCGAACTCTTTCTGAATCCTGAGGAGTAAAGCCAAACTCTGTATTACATAAAAAAACATAATCTTCTACAATGACACAATATGAGTTTTTCACAAAAATTTCCAACCCTTGGTGCATTACATCTCTTGCCATATATAGAGCTCGTTACAAACTTGGATTCCTTCCTCCAGCATGAGGGGAATTCGAATTTCACTTGACCTGACACCTATTGATCCTTAAACAAACTATTAATTACAACTAGCTGTTAACTAGCAGTCCTAGAGACCTAATACAACTAGGAGTGTGACTCCTTATTATGCTGGCAACAAACTTAACTATGAAATAAACTCATTCTTTGACAGTTGTTCCTCTTCATCTTTGGCTTGAGTGATGACTTTAAACTTCATTCTGGCCTTTGATTGCTTGTCCTTTGACTATTCCTGGATATTAGGAAACTGCCCTTGTATTTCTGCTTTGGTCTCCAAGAAGATTCTTTGAAGTCTACTAACCCTATTGAATTTCCTTATATATCTCCTTTAGTAGTTTCGTAGAGCACTACGAAACTGTTGTGTGAGTAAAAAACACAGTTTTTTTCATTCTTGGGATTTTTAATGGCTTCTCCATATGCTAATGAGCCAAACAAAACTGACATTGTCCATCCAAAAATAATCTTCAATCTTCAAAAAGTAAGTTTCGCATCAAAATTGTGTCAAAATTTCTTCACTAACTGTCAGGTTCATTTATGTTGAGACTGTTCTTCCAGTTCATTCATTTGAATCTTCAAATCTTCAATCTGTCTTTTCATCATTTGGATTTTAGTTCTTAATTTTCCATTGACCCTTCTGACATATCTTGCCTCTTTTATTGCAAGGATGGTCCAAGTGAAATATTGAGTATGACTACCCACTACTTCATATCTTGGAACTTTTCCATCTTCCCAACTGGCTTTTACTATTTTGAAATTTGCTTTTTCAACTGCATGTTTCCTTGCCCTTTCCTTAAGTTGGGCAATCTCAATATTGGGAGACACCAATTTCTTTTTGACCTCCTCAAAGCTACATTCTTCCTCATGAGCGATAATTGCCTTGCCTCTGTCATCTTTGTGCGCTATTGATGATTTTACTGATGGAACCACAAGCTCTTCAAGGAATTATGCTACCTCCCCTGTCTTACTTGCTTCTGGCTGTACCTCTTGTAACCTTCCTAAATGTCTAGTCATAGGTCTTCTTGGCTTGAAGACAAACTCTGAGACCTGGTCATCAAATTGAAGCTTTTTAGAAGATTTAACTCTCTTTGTTTTGTTCTTATCTGCTTCAAGTAAATCTACTTGGAACAGATGGGTCTCTTCTATGTCGATAACCTGGAGGAGATCATTCAAACTTCCCTTTGACGTCGGGCTTTCAACAGCAATCACTGTCTTCCCCTTTTCCTTGGCTAATTGACTTCTAGTTACTCTTCTTTGGACAATTTTATCAACAGACTGCTCTTGTACCACCTCCTTGATCTGAACTTTCTTCTTGTGTGATTGTTGAGGGGTATCTTGAACTATTAGTGGTGTCATAGGCTCCTTCACCTACTTTCTAGCTTTTAATTTCACAAACCTACTTGATCTTGTTTCCTCTTGATGACTTATTGTTGGTGAAGATATTTCCTTGGCCTTAGGGCTAAGTCCTGTTTCAGTTCTAAAGCCTGTCATAAACAAGAAATCAGACCATTCTCTTCCAATCTTATGAAGCTCATGTAAAACAATTAACTTGATTAACCCATGATGGAACAATGACGTTTCACAAGCTTCTTTCTTCAATTGAACCTTATCAGATATTTTGCCTAACCTACGAAACAGATAAAAAGGTAAGTCTAGAGATATTTTTCCAGTGAAATGTAATAGAAGCTTAAAATGGTAAGAGTACACCTTATGGTATCTCCCTTCTCAGGTAAAATATCTTTGGATTCATGATAGCAAGTTGGCATATGAATCTTTTACGTAGCTTCTAGGCACTGATTTGGTTAATTCCGAGCCTATGAATTCCAACTTCAGAAATTCTTGGCAAGGTGCCATTTCAAATTTGAAGTTCTTGAACCATCTCTCCTGGCCTCTAGGAATCCCTGTGACTATAGATATAACCTCAAGAGAAACCGATATTTCTAGCACTCCAACCCTTGAATTCAAACCAGTGAAATTGAAGGCAAAGTCCTTCGTTACTTGAATCTGACCATCCTGAAGTTTTTCACAGAATCTCCAGTAACCCACTTATTTGAATGCATGGTCAACGTCTTTGTTCCTCGTGAGAACATCTAAGCCTTTAGGCTCAGCTGTAAGACACTGACCTGATCTATGATTTTTCCTTTCTTCAGACATTTCTGTGAGACAGCTGCAAGGAGACTTGAAATAACCCGCACTGTCTTAGTTTGGAAACTGCCTCGCTTGTGCTTGAAATGGAGAACTGCCTCACTTGAGCTTTCAAATAATTGTGGTGAATGTTGTCCCTGAGGTTGCATTGTCTTCTTATGCATGAAGGAACACGGAAAAGAGTAAGACCAACTCACCTTACCTTACCCCTTTTGAAATTTGAAAAGAGTGCGTATAAGACCCATATCGAATATAATGATGAGAATGAATGGCTGCATGTGATAAGCAAGGTTCATGGACTGACACATGGTGATGAAACATTAACTGAAATTGATGGACTAGACATCTAGACAAGATCTGACACGAATCCCCAATTTCATAGCGCAACCAGTGCAAATTCTGGGTTTTGCACTAAGAAATCTCCTAACTACGAATCCCTGATTTCGTAGCGCACACAGTGTATTTTCTAAGTTTTGCGCTATGAAAACTCCTAGGTGATTTCATAGCACATGTCAAATTTGAAACAACCTTAACACATGAAACTTTTGAAATAATGAGGGATCAATGATAGGTAAGACAAGATTGTTGACCTTATTTGATGATGGGAACAAGACTCCACTCTATGATTTAGACTTCCTAAACAAAACAAAAAAAATGACTTGCCCAACACTAACATAAAACTTTGGAACCATACCAGCTATCCAAAATCTTAGATTTTTTTTTTTTTTTTTTTTTTTTTAGTGATAACAGCTGGAAGATGGACAATTGAAGCTGGATAATATACATATTAGCCAAAATCCTACAGATATGTTAACAAAAGTTGTAACTTGGGAGAAACTAAGATTATACTTAGTTTCAATTGGTCTTCAAGTATTATAATGAATATGAGAAATGGCCAGGTCCAAAATGGAAGCATTTTCCAACAAGCGAAGTAATATTGGAGTTGTTATAATCAGTCTCCAAGTGGGAGATTTTTGCATGTGGAGCCTGATTATCTTCTTGATTGTTCAAAGGTTTTTGTTTAAGTCACGTTGAATCCCTGTTTCTAAAGAGGCAAAAACACCACCTGTTTAATTGTCGTCAAGGGGGTCCGGGGGGGAAATGGCAACTTTTATGAGCCCCCCTCGCCGAAGCTAAAAATAGATGAAAATTTTCTTTGTAAATTATTGTAATTTTGTAGTCAATATGGGTCATTCATTACGCAGATGATTTGATGGTAGAAGTTATGTTAATTTAGGGTTTTTTTCCCTAGAAAGAAACCCTCAATTTATATGAGGGAATTGTATTGCGGCTAGTATTATTATTCTAAGCGAGAAAGGAAGAGGGTATTGTGTGAGAGGGAAGAAGAAATTACAACAGATCTGTTGTAGGTTGTGTTGTCGCTTATTTAGCACCTGTAGCACAAGTTCTTTAGGAGATATGAAAGATTCCTAGAGACAGCCTCTAAGTTGATTATAGACCAGTGCCTAGGACATCTTAAAGAGAGGAGTGCTTTTGTATATTATGAGTAGGTTTTTCTGCTGCATTACAATTGCCACGCAGTTTTAAAAGACAATAAAGGGGGCTTGGTTCAATAGTATTTCATCAAGGTGAGCTCAAGCCAATACATGGATCTAAATGCACAGGGGGTAAATCGGGCTGATCTCAAGGAGGAATGTCTTGTTCTATTGGCTGACACACAACAATAAGCAGTTTAATATTGGAGTTGTAGTAAAAGTGAAGAGGAGGAAAGAGAGAGGGAATTCAATGCATAGGGCTGGAAACAAGACAAAATACTAAGCAACAACCTTCCGATAGAAGTATGGAATACTGAAGAATATGTAAATATGAGCTCATATAGGCACTATAGGCTATCGAATAACACAAGTAAATATGTAATTACCACAGGTACTATTACTACTTAGCAGAAAAATATACAACCGAATAAGAGTAAAATTGGCAGCTTCATTACACTATTTTAGAGGGAGAAAGAACATACATGAAGTGATATACAAAGGATAAAAAAATACTACACATTGCTCTAATTGGAATCACCAAAGAGTTTCATTAATCCTCAAAATGAGTCCAATTCACCTATCCATTACATTTAGCAATACATAGCTCAAGTCCCTCATGAACAGGCAAATAAAACCAAAAGTGGAATCACAGAATTTGGACCTCTCGGGTGCAGAATTCTAAAACCTTGTCCTAAGTCATTCCTCCCTCTATTTATAAGGAGAGGGGAAGCTTTGAGACAACAGTTTACAAAAATATCTTCGCCTGAGCTCCAACTGTCTCATAGACTAGCTGTCTCAGTGTGTGAAGCCTGCTACCCAAATTATTCTGATCGGACTTGATTCCATTCTTTAATAAATGAAAATTACAGGAAAATAGAAATAAGGGAAAACTAAATGATTATGGAGGAAAGTATCTCCCTGCTACCCTGTGGTGGTTTCTGATCAGGCCATGTTATCCCTTATACTCTCTCGGTCGATTTCCTATCGCTTTTAGTCTCAACCACTTTAATTATTTACTTACAAGAGCTAGGAGCGATCACCCATGATGGTCATAATATATTTTGAACACATCTTCCAACTCATTCGTCCCCTCTTACATTCTTTATCAAGCCACCAAAACCAATCGTGCCCTGTGAAACAATCATACAAGTGTATTGGGGCTCAGGCAGTTCGGGATCTTTAAACTGAACATGCTTTATAAAATTGTGAACGTCGATCTTTGATTGGCCCCTTCTACCTTAGGCCCGGGGGCTTAGGTGGAAACTATAGGCCTGGGACTCAAGGCCTAAGCCTTCAGGAC
This sequence comes from Pinus taeda, assembly GCA_000404065.3. NCBI lineage: Eukaryota > Viridiplantae > Streptophyta > Pinopsida > Pinales > Pinaceae > Pinus > Pinus taeda. The sequence goes on along the minus strand of APFE030457293.1, from coordinate 231,332 downwards.
ATGAAATCCCTTTAGTTGGGACGGGGGCCGATTCTTCGAAACATTATATCACTAATGGTACCCATGTGTAACACATGGGACCACACACTTATGTGCCTGGGCCCATTTGAAATATCAAAATTCAGAAATCGGGGATTTCCTATTCTTGTATTTTGTTGCGCCTCCAAAACTTACGATCTTCGATGAGTGATGTGGCTTGGTCCATGTGGAGAGGGAATGAGGGAGGGCCCACACAAAAGCTTTTAACATATATATCCTTTATTAACTTTCTCCTTCCAACCATTGGTTTTGATACATAAAGCACACATATTCATGCAACCCTCCTTATGCCACATGTCCACTTTGCTTTGCGCCCACGATATCGGGTGCTTCCCAATATGCATATTAGAAGAAACCCCGATATGCTCCTCTATAAAATGTTGATATCCCATTGTTTGTGATCGTCGATCCTCGATCACCCTCTTTGCTTATCCCTTGTTTCTTTGACTCCTTATGACAGTGTGCCAGCCCATGTATTGAAGCCCTTCAATCATAGTTTTTAAATCAGAGGTTTAAACTATTTTCCTTATCCTCTGATCATTGATCTGCGAGATGATGTCATCCTTTGCCACATGTCACCTTCTGAGTGGTGACATGTGTCAACCTGTTTTAGCCTCATTGGACCCTTGAAAATGCCAAATCTACATGCCACGTGTCCTCCGTACTGCCACATCATGATGACGTCAGACGCCACGTGGCTTTATCAGGACCAATAGTACTCTGCCACATGACTCTCTAGAGGAGAGAGAAAAGGATCACCTGCCCTTGGTTTTTCGCTGAAATCCTTTGTAAATCATTCCTAGCGGTTTCCGGCGGTTTAACAAACAATCAGCCTTTTTGGATTTCACAAATTTTTAAAGTTGTCATGCTTGGAGTTCTAATTTCAAATCGTTGATGCGCTAGCCCCGACTCATTGGATCGTTAATATGTTCTTAGTGTTACTGATGTGCAATCGTCGATGTGCTTGATCCTCCGATATATGATTTGCGATATCGGACCTCTGCTACATGAAGTGCTGAATGCCATGTTGTCTGATCCTCCGATATGTGATTTGCGATGCTCTCCTCTTTCCTTTCAAAGGTGACAAAACCCTTAACTTTAACAGGCAATATCTCCTTACCCAAAAATCCATTTTTGAACTTCCACATACCATTGGAAATATTATTCTGAGGACTATCCAATGGAGAGGGTCCAATTTAGATTTGAGTGCTTATGTGGCTTGGAAGATGGTTGCAATTCTCTCTACTCTTTTGCAAACTTTGGGTAGCTGAAAACACATTTTGCAGTAGGTGACAACATTGGCTCCAACTGGGGACAGTGCCTTGCTAGTAAGGTGTTGAGAACCTGCAGACTAGGAGCCTTCACCCTTGGGCATGTAGTTAAAAATATAAGGAACTTATATAATGAGAAAATCTCCATGGAACTTTATTCGCATGGAGTCCTTTTCTCATCAAACTAAAATGCAGGAAAATAAATTCTAACAACTGGAAATTAAATGTTCAGCTAGTGAGCTTATTTATGTACAACTCCTACTCATGTACAAGGCTCAGTTCACCAAAGTGAAGTCAACCTTCCAATGATACCATCTCAACATCAGTGTACTAGAACTTATGCCATCATTCTCTAGGAATTCAACAATTAAAACATGCATGTACCACATAAAACCTTTGGACAAAAAATTTGATATGTTCCCCCAAATTGGTAGTTGATGCTCAACTCTTTTAATTTCATCCATGAACCTTCTAATGGGGTCATGTTCATGAAAATAAGTGGCTAAAATGTGCATGAACCCCATAAGAGCTTCAGACCAAAGGTCTGACACATACCTTGGAATAGATGTATATTGTTGTAGGACAAAGAAAGATACCATGTAGTCAGCTACTGGATCATGGAATTGATGAGGACAATTTGTAGTTGTCTCCCTTCCTTGAACAGTTTCTAGGGAGGAATATTTCTACAACATGTAGCCACAAACTTTTCTTGGCTCTTCAACTTTGGGCTCTTCTTGAAAAAATTGTTGCTAGAAGCCCTCTCTCCACTTATTTGTAAGCAGATCCCTTTGACAATCCGCAGCCATCTCATCCTCTAGAGAATCATATGAATCATAAATCGGAGGAGGTTCTTGAACTTGTTCTCCAGGTGAAGGATGTGAATCATAAACTAGAGCCTCTTCTTTCTATGCATCTTCCCATGATTGGGACTATTGTATTTCTGCATTACTCGACTTCCCATTAGAGTCATACTCATCATAAGAAGGAGAATCATCAATTTTAGTAGAACAAGATTTCTGAGGATTTTTTGCAGCTCGATGATGTCTCTTTCTTCTCTTTCTTGATAACTAGGTGATGCTTCTTGATGCCAATACATGTCTTCTTGGGGTGGATCCCCACAAACATCTTCAGCAGGATCATTAACCTTAGAATTATTTTCATCATTGAAATATGCACAACAATCTTCAAACAGAGCATCCGATGGATATAATCTTTTGCAATAATGATTGAATGTTATGTGAAAGCTCTTTAAGGAAGATATGCTACCATGAGGTATTGTTCTATACCAAACTCTAGCACCCTCGTCTAGAGAATACATGAGCAATTTCATTTGTACATATTCAAGAACAATACCCTATTTTTCCATGCATTCATGAAAGTCCTTGAGGTGTTGGTCCAACCTTCTATCTGTGTTTCCACTAAATCTAGGGAAATAGGTATTCCATTCATGAAATGAAGGGACATGATTGGGACAACCAAAAATAGAATAAAAATCCATTGGCACAAATTTGTTGGCCAAGAATGAAGGGATGACCCTTTTGAAAACATCTCTAGGTGGGTAATCTCAAGTTCAAATGTAGGGGAAGTTTTCTGTTGTTTAGCATCAGAGCGAGGATGAGGCTGCTTGAAATCTAGGATGATCAAATATAGATATAGACAATGGAATCACCAATCTGTTTACCATAAGACTGAAATTAAGACACTGGAGTCACTAAGGTGAGAGATCTTCAACCCACACTTCCCTTGCTCACCTGACAGAGGGAATGCAAAATATTGTCGTACCTAGGGAAACAATTCTGATTCGTTCCCCGACAACGTCACCAGAAATATGTTGTCTCTTTTTCTAGCACTTGTAGCACAAGTGCTTCAAGAGATATGAAAGCTTCCTAGAGACAACCTCTGGGTGGATTGTAGACCAGTGCCTACAACATCTTAAAGAGAGGAGTGCTTTTGGATATTATGAGTAGGGATTTCTGCTGCACTCCAATTGTCATGTAGTTTGAAAAGATAACAAGGGGGCTTGGTTCAATAACCTTTCATCAAGGTGAGCTCAATTCAATACATGGATCTAAATGCACAAGGGGTAAATAAGGCTGATCTCAAGGAGGAATGTCTTGTTCTGGTGGCCGACACACAAAAACAAGCAATTTAATATTGGAGTTGTAGTAAAAGTTAAGAGGAGGAAAGAGAGGAGGGAATTCAATGCATAGGGCTAGAAACAAGACAAAATCCTAAGAAACAACATTATGGTAGAAGTATGGAAGACTAAAGAGGTGGAATGACATATCGGTGGAGCGTTAATTAAGGTCCCAAGATCTATACATCATGAATAAATTTGTTACTAATTAGCATATGTAAATTTGTGCTCATACATGTATTGTAGGCTATCGAATAACACAAATAAATATGTAATTACCACAGGTACTGTTACTACTTAGCATCAAAATATACAACCATGAATAAGAGTGAAACTAACAACTTCATTACACTATTTCATGGGGAGATATAACATACATGAAGTTATATATAAAGGAGAAAAACATAATGCACATTTCTTTAATTGGAATCACCAAAGAGTTTCATTAATCCTGAAAATGAGTCCAATTCACATGTCCATTACATTTAGCAATACATAGCTCAAGTCCCTCATGAACAGGAAAATAGAACCAAAAGTGGAATCACAAAATCTGGACCCCTCGGGTGCAGAATTCTGGAACCCTGTCTTAAGTCTTTCTTCCCTCTATTTATAAGGAGAGGGGAAGCTTTGAATCAACAATTTACAAAATTATCTCCGCCTGAGCTCCAATTGTCTCATAGACTAACTGTCTGAGCGTGTGAAGGCATGCTGCCCAAATTATTCCTATCGGATTTGATTACGTTCTTTAAAATATGAAAAATACAAGAAAATAGAAATAATGGAAAATCGAATGATTATGGAGGAAAATATCTCCCTGCCACCCTATAATGGCTTCTCGTTAAGCCATGTTATGCCTTATACTCTCCCGACCAGTTTCCTATCGCTTTTGGTCTCAACCACTTTAATTCTTTACTTACAGGAGCCGAGAGCGATCATCCATGATGGTCATAACAAATTCTGAACATAGCTTCCAACTCATCTGTCCCCTCTTACATTCTTTATCAAGCCACCGAAACCAATCGTACCCTGTGAAACAATCATACAAGTGTATTAGGGCTCAGGTAGTTTGGGAACTTTAAACTAAACAAGATTTATAAAACTTCGAGCGTCGATCTCCAATTGGCCCCTTCTTCCTTAACCCTGGGGGCTTAGGTGGAAACTATATGATAGAGGCCTGGGGACTCAAGGGCTAAGTCTTCAGGACCTAAAAGCCCTTTAGCTGGGATGGGGGCCGATTCTTCAAAACATTATATCACTAATGGTCCCCATGCGTAAAACATGGGACCACACACTTATGCGCCTGGGCCCATTTGAAATATCATAATTCAGTGGTCAGGGATTTCCTATTCTTCTATTTGGTTGCACCTCCAAAACTTGGGATCTCCAATGAGTGACGTGGCCTAGTCCACATGGAGAGGGAATGAGGGAGGGCTTGTGCGAAAGCTTTTAACATGTATATCCTTTATTAACTTTCTCTGCCCAACCATTGGTTTTGATACATAAAGCACACATATTCATGTGAGTCGCTTTATGCCACGTGTCTACTTTGCTTTGGGCCCATGATATTGGGTGCTTCCCCAATATGCATAATGGAAGCTTCCCCAATATGCATAATGGAAGAAACCTCGATATGCTCCTCTATAAAATGCCTATATCACATTATTTTTTATCGTTGAACACCGATCACCCTCTGTGGTTAGCCCTTGGTTCTTTGACTCCTTATGGCCGCATGCCTGCCCCTGTATCAGAGCCCTTCAATCAAAGTTTTTAAATCAGAGGTTTAAACTTGATACAACGATTTTTCTCATCCTCTTGTCGTCGATCTTTGAGATGACATCATCCTTTGCCACATGTGACCTTGTGAGTGGTGACATGTGTCACCCTGTTTTGGCCTCTTTGGACCCTTGAAAATGCCAGATCTGCATGTCACGTGTCCTCCATACTTCCACATCATGATGACAACATACGACACATGGCTTTATCGAGATCAATAGTATTCTACCATGTGGCCCTCTAGAGGAGAGAGAATAGGCATGCCTATCCTAGGTTTTTCGCTAAAATCCTTTGTAAATCAATCCTCACAGTTTATGACGATTTAATACACAATCATCCTTTCTGGATTTCGTAGCTTTTTAAAGTTGTCATGCTTGGAGTCCTGATTTTTGATCCCCGATGTGCTAGACCCGACTCATTGGATCGTTGATATGCGCTTAGTGTCACTGATGTGCAATCGTCGATGTGCTTGATCCTCCGATATGCGATTTGCGATATTGAACCTCTGCTACATCAAGTGTCGAATGCCATGTTACCTGATCCTCTGATATGTTATTTGCGGTGCTCTCCTCTTTCCTTTCAAAGCTGACAAAATCCTTAACTTTAACAGGCAAAATTTCCTAACCAAAAAGTCCATTTTTGGACTTCCACATACCGTTGGAAATCTTATTACAAGAACTATCCAATGGAGAGGGTCTGATTTATCTTTGAGTGCTTTTGTGGCTTGGAAGATGGCTGCAAACCTATCTACTATTTTGCAACTTTGGGTAGCTGAAAACACATTTTGCAGTAGACAACAATACGTTGCATCTCTTTATTTTGTGTGATAATATAAAAGGAAGGACTAGTTGTTTCTCCGTGAATGTAGCCCAAATTGGGTGAACCATGTATATCTTTGTCTCTCTTATTTTATGTGTTTTATGTGTTAACATTTCCACAATATTTTATGTGCTCCATTTCTCTGTAATATATAATTTTCTAACAGCCCCAAGCCATCCTGGTCAATGTGAAGTATTCCTCGCTCCACTCACTATCTAACAAGGCATAGATGCCAAATACCCTCTACCTACTACCCATAAATAGATCATGTCGACAATGCAAAATCCCATTTAACTCCACATTATAGAGCTTCTCTACCCGTAAATCAACTACAAGTACCTCAATGGTGAAACTTTGAAGTTACAATCCTCCTCATCCACCTAAACTAACCATGGCCTCTTCTTACTGATCACACTGACATGCTAGCAAGGCACTCCATAATATCAATCCATAATATCAACGAGTCACTTATAAATGAAATACTCCACGAGACTAAGGTTCAATGGAAGATCTAAGTGATCTTCCCGTATACAAACCAGCTCATCACTCTGATTATAACTAACTTCCCATTGTGATCAAGAAAAATTGTCCTCTCCTAGAACCTAATGGTAAAATATCTATAAAAGTTGAACATATATTGCCAAGGCATCTCCACGATGTCAGTAACTACACATGCATGGCTAGTCATGATCCTGAGTAGCAACTGGGAAAACCTGCCTTGCCCAATGATGAAGACCTCAGTGATCCCCCATGCATCAATCCAAGAATGAACTAGATCACTTATTATCATAACCATGTTCACCAAGAAGTGAGTGACCCACTAATCAACTAGATCCATTAATCCCATATCCAAATAGTGAATTCACAACTCACAATCCCTACTGGTTATTTTTGTGTAGTACAAAGAGATATTGGAACCCACATGTGCCATGTAGATACTCCCTTAATTCCTCCAATAGATAGATATATGATATCTACAATTGAACCAGTGCATAGAGATCTTATCTGATCCTCCTAACCATCACCACTAAGTTTTCCGTCCCCACTCTCGACAATTTACCAATAAGTGTCTGGCATCTACGAACCCATTGGAAACCTTCCTTAGTTGTACATGGTACCTTCTACTCATGCGGGATCCTGAAATGTCCTACGGAAGGAGTGGCATGTGTCTTCCCCAGGATCAACTCCCTAAGTGTGGATATAGGGATGGAATGTATACCACATCTACTGGATATCATCCCATCCCCCAACCTAGCACTTCCAACTCATGCACTGACCCTAATCCTCCACTGGAGAATCTCTATCGTGTCCCTGGTGTACTAAATCTCAAAGAGCAGTCTTAGGAAAATCTCCCAAGTCCCACTACCCAAAATGACAACATCAATAAGACACAAGACGGCTCCACTCGACTATACATGATGTCAGAGAGTGAAAGATGTGTGGGCTCCAATGGGTATACCCAGGGACTAGTATGGATGCTCACAAATAGTCCTGTGACTAACCTATCCTCCAAACCTGGGTATGCCCACCCCAATGGAATGCCTAACATCCTTGCCAAGAAATCTCCTTGCTAGCACCACTCCCCCAATTCGTTGTGCAACCTCATACACTATTGTACACCACCACACACCTTTGTGCTCCTCTACATGTCACTTCTCATTACTACCTTTCCCTATACGCCATTGGATACCACGATCCAATATTGAGTAAGTATGCATAAGTCCGCATCCCATTAGTATCACCATCTCCACTAACTTATCACCAAAACTCTTGATGTGTGGACCTCCCCTCCTGATCCTCCTCGAGATATCTAAGAGGAAAATATCCCTACGTGCTAGTGGCAATGTCACTATTATGTTTCTCCTTGATGACCCTTGTGCCCATATATCTGTGGGAAAACATTGTCTCCATATAAGGCCCTATATGGTGGTCGGTAAATGCCACCTCCTCTAACAAGCTCCTACCTAAGTATGTTAATCATTTTGCAGCCCCATGGATGAGAAAAATGTTAGGAAAACTCACAGAGTTTTCCTTCTCCCCTATCAATCCAACCTGTCAATAGTGTTGTCCAGAAATTTGATGGAGATATGAAAGTTTGTGTGCACTCAGTCACAAAATCCATCACACTTCTAATACCATCACTAACCAAATCCATAATGTTATAGGGAATCCCACCTGAATCTCAACAATAATCCGACCCTCGAGCTCCTTGGTAACCCACGACCCCATAGAGCTATGCCCCTAGCCATGGATATATATACAAAAACCTAGCCTGATCCACTAGGTACCAACTAAATACCTCTCGCCACCCAACCCAATGAGAGGGATTGAATGCAAGAACACTAGTACACGTAACAACTCCACCATGCGAATGTTGCGCCCTACACAACTCATGTCGCCTCGTCTAACTAGCCTCATCAACACATATGATTTGTATAGGTAACTCTTCCTCTCTCTCTCTCTAATGTGCAAAGGTAACCTCACCGTGCTGCAAGCCCCATCTATGTATGCTTGAAGAGTGTGCTTTGACATGTCAACATATACTCCTCCCACTTCATCATTTGGTATTTCAACTTTTCCACAACGCGAGTCAGCTTGGCCACTAAGTTGACACAAATCACTCTCTTGTCCTCTAGTTCATCATTCTATTGTGATAAGGCTTCCTAGATTGTCTTAGCTTGCTTCTTCATCGCTAGAAGGCTAGCCTTAAGCTATTGAATCTGTTGTTGGCGTTACCATATTGTTGACGGTGGTGGACCCATCAACATTCAGGGGATCACCGCGGTATGAAGTCCCAACTAGACCTCACACCGTTTGGTGTGGGAGTCCCATCCGTTATGATGGCCCGATTGTCATTGCTTTAAGGATTTGCCTCAACTCTTGCTTGTCAGCACAGGAGAGCGGTTCGCTTTGTCTTCGAGAAGTAAGGTTTGCGTGTCTGGTGAGTGTAAGTGTCGCTTTTGTCAATGGTTCATTCACTGTCGAGGGAGAGGATGAGAGTGAGTTCCAGGTCGATTGGGAGAAGTCCCAACACTTCTAGAAACACACAACACAATAGGACATGTGCAGCTTTCGGCGGAGCAGTCCACACAGATGTGACAGTCACAACATACAAGGTAAGATAACACATATAACACTCACGGATCAGTCCAAACGAGTGCAACGGTTGTTACAACAAGCTTCATGTGAAAGGTCCATCTGATGTCTAGGAGAGCAGTCTACACGAGCGAGACAACATTAACAACATATACAACACATTTCCATTAATAGATTATGTATTACAACAAATGAAGCAGTTCAGATGTAGAACATAGGTTAAAGCAACATGCATTACAAGTGTTAAAGAGCAGTCTTACAACAAATACAATACATGTGTGGAAACATGTTGGCCTCTTAGTAGGCTTCTGAATTAAGTGAAAGTTTCGAGACACGTCGTTACACCATACATCACTAACCTCGAGTGCGGGGCATTGGAGCCACTACTTACTCCTCAAAGAAAAGATTATAGACTCTCTTGGTTATGTGGGAGGAGCTGAGGTGAAAAGTCCCTTGCATGTAGAAATGATGGGGTACTTATAGCCAAGGGTGAAACTGACCCTTGTAGCTATTCGACTACCCTCATGACTGTTTGACTTCCATGAATTTTCGACTTACGTGACTCTTTCTTCAACAAGTGGGTCTCTTGGACTTCCATGTTACATCACATTGATTGACAACATAGCCCATAGTGGAGATGTGGGTGACATGACCCATGACATGAATCAACATGACTTGACATGAAAGTGCTAGTAAATTCGTGTTACTATTGGAGTGCATGTCGAGTGACAGTGCTACTGGGTGATGGATATCTTCATGGTGTATCATAGCTTCACCTTGGAGCGGCTAAATGCATGGAGTCTGTTAGTGTCAGTATTTCCAGCCTTCCTCCAGTGATCAAATATGCTCTTACAAAGTGATTTTGAAGTGTCAAGGTCAAATTTTGTCATTTCAGTGAGTCTTCAAGCAAAATTTGGTCACTAGGCATTAGGTCTAGGGTTTGCTCTCACTCTTTTCAAAGTTGCCCAAATGCCAATCTATGTCACTATTCAGCTGAGTCTATCATCATTCATAGGGTTTTCATTATCATCTCAGTGTCTAATGAGTCATTTTACACCTTGTTCATGCTTCAGTTGCGCCTAGGTAAGGTCATTTCCCCCTCCTAGGGTTTTGAAGGCAATTTCTCTTGGACGGTTAAATCATCAGCAAAATTTGTATCCAGATGTTCATACACGTTCCCCTATCCTTAATGTACCTTATCAAGCACTTCCCAACACTCAGATCCCCCAAAATCCTCATTTTTGCACAAACCCTAGTTTCTTGCTACAACCTGGCAATTTTCTAGGT
>APFE030457293.1:202684-220890 GCA_000404065.3 Pinus taeda | reverse complement strand
ACTTTCCCCTGCTTCCTAACATCCCTCCCTACTTCAAAAAATTTCCCCAAGAATTTAGAAGCCCCTTATCCCCTTCATTTCGCTTCATTTCGACAAAATTCCTAGTTTCACACATCGGGATAAGTTTTATTCAAAAGATGTTTCAGAGCAATAAAAGATCAATTTTGGAAACCTGAGAGAGGTTTTTGTCCACCACATTCCAAAGAAGAAAAACCTCCTTCACTTTTTACACAGGTATCATGGTTTTAGATAAATGCCAAAACTACCGTTGCCTCAGGAGAATTGAATGCACCTCTGAAGTGACCTTGGGAAAATCAAGTTTTCTCCTAGCTTGGTTGGAAAAATGACTTTTTTGATGAGTCAAATGATAACTAGACACAAATCACTTTCCAATGAGCTATCATGAGCTCAATTTGGAGTTGAGGAAGGCATTCTAAAGTTGACTACAACAGCACTCTGCCTTGAGCCAGCCTCATTTGGCACATTTTGACTAGTCTTGGGAGATTTGATTTTGGACAAGGCAAATGAACTCCAAATTAAAACATTCCACTTGGGTTGGAAATTATACTTAGAGACCTTTCCAACAAGCTATCCTGCACCCAATTTGGACACTGGGAAGGCCTCCAAAAAGCATCTGAAAGTCGCACTACGTGTAGGGCTCAGGGGCGCTACGCGTTGGGGTTCTGGCTCAACGCGTAGCGCGCCGCGCGCGACCCTTTCGTTGGGGAGGTCCATTTCAGGAAAACTCAGCATTTTTGGATTTTTCATGCAAAAATACACTTGCTCAGCAATTACAAAGAAATTTCACCAAGTTTTGAGCCTCCAGAAGGTCAAAAAACAAGCAAAAAATGACTTTCTGCCACCTTTTTGACACACAGGAAGCAGTCTTGGGAGATTGCAATTTTGGAGGGGACAAAGACCACCAAATTCCAAAATTCCACTTGATTTGGCAAGTAGACATCCATACCTTTCCAACAAGCCCACGTTTGCCTCATTTGGACTCTGGTAAGTGCCTCAAAAGTTGGCTCAAAGGCGCGCTACGCGTTCAGGATTGGGGCGCTACGCATCAGCACATTTTCTCAATTTTTCACCTAAAGTTCAGCAAAACGCAGTTTTGAATAGGTTTGAATTTTTTGAGTGGATTTTGATCCTCCTTGATGTAAATGATGTAATTTTATGATACTTTGACACTTATTTATCTCTTCTAGAAGATTCATTCATGAAATAGGCAAAAATTTAATGAATGAATTGGTTTCCTAGCTTATAGAGGCAAGTTGTTTTGACTGCCTAGATTTTAGTGCTCAGTTTGGAATTGGTTGAAACAACTCCTAGGATAGTGACCTCGACCCCTAGAGGCAAGGAAAGATGTTAGCTTGCCTATATTATGTATTTTCTTAGTCATTTTCAGAGGTTGGTGAGGTTGGACTCTTGAGGGAGAAAGCTTCTATTGTATTACTCATTGTATCTCTGCATTTTTGGCAAAGGAAGAAAGACCAGGGTTTTGCAGTACTTTTTGGGATTCCTGTGGTTACATGTATTGATGGTGTGTTTCTCTTTGTACTTGTAAGTTTGTTATGTGAATCATCTTCTTACTTTCTCTTCTGTAAATTAGGCAAATGAAGTGTTAAGGTAGAATTCATGGTTGCTATGCTCTGCCTTTAAGTTTGCTTAATATCAATGTTTTCAACTGTTTAAGGAGAATTCAAGGTGATTGCTTGCTCTCCTTAGCTCCTCACCAGTCATTCTCATCCATCCAAATATTTCAAAAGCATCAATACAGTCTCCTACCTTGCCCCAAAGAACCCCCTGCGAAAACTGTGTCCAATCCCTGCACCCAAAATTGTCTTTCCCCAATTTTCCACCAAAACCCTAAAAATCCCAAATCAAACCCTTTTTATCAGTTTACTAGCCTAAAATCAGTGTTCTTTATTGTTATCTCTGCCCGTTGAAGATCTTTACCGAGATAGACCGGAGAGAGCCCTCTCCTGCCCCGTAGGGCTAGCTACGAGGCTAAGTGGTTTGATGTTGCCTTGGAGTTTACCTTTTCCAGCCTGAGGTGAAATTTCAAGCGCTAACAGAGTCTTCGTTGGTCCTTGGTTCGCTCGATGAAACTTTTGCATGGTGTTCCTTGCTTGCATGTTGGGAGGCTTAACAGGCTCATCTGTTCGCGAAGGTGCATGTTCATTACGTTCGTCCGTTTCACATGCATCATTTGTTCGTCTATTGGTGAACCTGTCCTTCTGCATGTGCTCCATTTGTTCATCCCATTCGTAGTCTTGCCATGTTTGTTGGTATACCTATACTTGCAGTCACTCATGATAAGGCGACATCAAATTCAAAACTTCCTACTCTACCATGACATGATCATTTTGGATGTAGGTGACCGGGAGAGGCAGCAAGGTTGCGAAGCAGGATAGTGGCTCTGGGCACTGCTGATGAAAACTACACAAGAGTGGTTGAGTGATGGAGATGGGAAATCTGAGTCGACAGTGACTGTTTACGAGGTCTGCTCCACTGGGAGGAAAAATTGCGTAAATTTTGGGAGGGACAATCCGGGTTGCAGGAAGGGAAGGTAGGGATGCTCTGCACATTTTTTGGAAATGAACGGGAAGCAGGAGCTGGACAACCAAATTTGCGCAATTTTCCAGAGGAATGGGTTAGGTTGCATGAAGGGTCAACAGGTAGAAACTGCGCAGTTTTGGGAGAAACTGCCTAGGAGACTGGTAGTTGGCTGTTGAGGTCACTAGCAGCCAAAGCTACACAATTCCTAGAGGGAGATGGAAGTTGGTTGCTGGGGTCACTGGCAGCCAAAACTACGCATTTCCCAGAGGGAACTGGCAGTTGGCTGCTCCTTCACTGGCAAAAGAAACTGCATAATTCCTGGAGGGAACTGGCAGTCTGCTGCTAGGGGTTACTGGCAAGGGAAACTTCGTTGAGGCCACTAGGTCGTCTTGCTGATCATCTCTGTGCAATTTCTGAGCTGAGCTGACGGATGGGCAGTGGAAGGCCTGCTCATGAACACTATGCAATTTGAGATGAACATTTGGTCGATGGTCGGGAAGACTGACTCAGAAAGCTGCGCAATTTTCTGAGGGAGACGAGGATGGGCACTTGGTGTCTGTCCGGCTTGTCTACACAATTTCCTCAGTTAGCTGAGCGAGTAAGGTCAGTGGCCTCTACGTAATTTTTTTGGGGAGTCAGTCTCGGGGTGATTGTCGGGTCCGATGGTCCGGGTGGCCAGCATGAGGGTTGATTGAATTGCTTGCGGAGAACACAACTTGAAAAGACTAGCTTGGTGCTTTTGCGTTGTTTTGGTTAACAATTGATCGAGTCGAAAGTGGGGTGATGGTCCGGATGTCAAAGGGGAGTTTGGTCATCAAAAATTCAGCAAAAATGACTAAGTGTGTGAACGATTGAAAGATGCATAGTTGATCATAAGAACACACACTCACATGACTCAACGACAAAACAACCCAAACCATCCAAACATACATGTTCAACATCACTGACCAACAGTGCAAGTGACAAGCGTGACACTCGTGATTGACCATTCATTGATCGAGACGACGCTTGCGTGACAATGAATGTGACTCCATGTGTGATTGCGGCAGATGCTTTCATAGAAAACACAACAAGCACATATGAAGCGAAGACTTTGAGCATAACTAGAACATGGTCGCAAAAATCACTTAGACACCAGCATGAAGAAACTTGAATGAAATGAACAAGCAAGGCAAATGCAAGGACTCACATGAGCTCACAGAGTGAACACGAGTGTATGCAGTCATATCTAAAATTCTCAAGGGAGGCTCTGAAATTGGGTGCAGGCCAAAATTTTGGAGGATGGTTGTAGCCACTACAACACTTGGTGACACGCTGGTAGAACTCCAGCTTCTCTGTTTCAGTTCATTTCTAGCATAGGGCATTGGTCTTTCAGGGAGTATTGAATCGTTGTGCAGATTACTTCGGCTTCCCCACTTACCCCATGGACATACATGGTTCACCTTTTTCCAACTCAGTCAAACAAAATCAATAGTTCAACTTGATCATAGTGTTTCAAATCTGGGAAGGGTAGTTTAGCTCACAAGTTGAAAATTTTCAGAGTATAAGTTTTCATCTTTGGTGTTGCTCCACTGCCAGCAAGCCTGGACAGTGCCCTGGCGAAGTCACGTAGGAAGACAAACATTGCTCCACTGCCAGCGAGCCTGGTCAGTACCCTGGTGGAGTTGCATGCTTCACCTCTCTGCGTAGGAAGCCTTTCTCTTCTTTTGCCTTTGTATTTTTCATGAGGATTGTGCATAGGCACTTATTTATTTTTGGGGCAGAAGAGGTATCCTGAATTATTGAGAGCATAAGAGGTTGTTCCTTTAGAGAAGCATGTAAGACCTCTGACATAGGTTTTCTCATTTAGATTGTTGAGCCCTAAAACTACCTCTCTTCTACATACTTTCCTAGACCTTTTTCCCACATCAGTGCCTCATAAGCTATCAAAGATCATTACATATTCATTTTAGGAGTGCATTTAAGTGGTTTTCTAACTATATCCTTGTGTGTGCTATTTGATTTAGATTTTGTTCATCAGCTACGGAATGTATCCACTTTTCGCAGCTAACTCGCAATTCTGCAACTATTTTTATTGTTATATAGGTTACAGGTGTCGGCAGGTGAAACAAGGCATGTGGGCAGCTCAGAAATGATCTGGACATTGACAAGGCCCTATATGTTCAGTCGAATTCGTGAAGAAAATCCTTGGTAAAAGGACGGTCAAACAAGGAGTCCTACATCAAATAGGTCTCAATTTCAGCACGTGAAAGGTCCGAGACTGTTCCTATATTCATGGATCCCTCTTGACAGCTGCAGGCCATCTCCATGACGCAAATCCAACATCCACCTTTTGTAGATTGAATGATCATGGAAACCAGGAGGCTGAACTTACAGGTTCTATCCTGTTTGCGTGTCCTCTGCCGAAGATTTCTCACAGAAAAAACAATTATCTATTTTCCTCTATAAATAAAGTGTTTGCAAACGCAAGTAGTTAGTCTTGATGTTAGTTTTTATGTTGTTGCTGTAGCGTTAGTCCTGTTGTTGTAACAAGAAGACATGTCCTTTGTTTTGCAATATAAAACTCTATTTCTTATGACTATTTAAAGCGTAATTTTGGGTTGACAGTATTAACCAAAGGTCGTGCAAAGGGCCCCTGCTGGCTGAGGTTTTGCTTTTCGTTTTTGTAAAGTTTTCATGCATCGTTTCTCTTATTTCCATTGTATTTGTTCCATAATTTGCTTATGGTGTTAATCTTTTATTCCTGTACATGATTTTCTAGCATTGAATACTTTTTTACTAACACTCTCAGTGTGTTTCAAGATAGGTTATGCTCAAGCTTTTTCATATAATTTTTGCATCAAATAGTGACATGAGATTTGCCTCTCTGCTGAACTTTTTAAGCTTTTCAATTTCAGTTATGCTTTGATTTTAGTGATATTTCTTTGCTACTGTTAGCTAGTTTAGATATCAAGTTCTTCATGTTACGTTATCTCCAGTGCCATGGCTTAACCCGAGAAGCTACTTGGCGAGCTATCAGATTATAAGTGAAGTGATTTCATTTTACTTTCATTACTATGCAAGTAGGTAGCTTAGATATCAAATTCTTCATGTTATTTGATGTTATCTCCAGTTCCATGGCTTTACCCGAGAAGCTACTTGGAAAGCTATCGGATTATAAGTGAAGTAATTTGATTTTGCTTTCATTAATCTGCAAGTAGGTAGTTTAGATATCAATTATTCATGTTATTTGACGTTATCTCCGGTGCCATGGCTTAACCCAAGAAGCTACTTGGTGAGCTATCAGATTATAAGTGAAGTAAATTGATTTTGCTTGCATTAGTATGAAATTTTTGGTTTTCTTGAGTGTAATATTTTAGATTTTATTTCTGTAATTAGATGGGTAGCAGAGGCAGTGACCTCATGATCAACATTTCATCATTTGTTTGATTTAAGTAGCTGCATATTTACATTCCTGTTCAAGTATTAATTTTATCAATAGCATGTTTTGAGATCTTTTGAAGTGCTAAGTTCTGGAAATTATCATAAGAGACATAAACCTTGTCTTAAATCTACATCCATACTTGCCCTCTAAAAGTATTCTTAAAACCTAGGAATAGGATTTCCATTTGCATTAGGAGACCAACAAGGACAAAACCCCAAAAACAAAATAAAATTGAAAACAATAAAAGTAAGAAAGAGGTTGTCTTGCACATACAATGCGCCACACTTCATCAGTTTACAACTCCCGGATTGATAATTAATGTAGCAATTTAGGACATACTAAATTGATTAAACATAGATTTCCCCTTCTCCGTTTCTACTAGTTGGATGAGCTTGAGCACACAGAGCAAAAGGTTGAGTGTAGGCATGGGGCTTCCCAGTGTGGACACAAGTTCATGGTTGGACCAAAACTTCCCTTGCAGGCGGTTCGTATTTTCCATCAAGATTTCATTGGCTGAAGGTTACAACCAAGCACAGAGAAGACAGACACAAGACTAGCCAAGTGCTATAGTGTCACAAGTTTCTACAAATTTTAGCCACATATTCTATTCAAAATCCAGAACGTAGTAGTTGGCAGCACTTATTTCTAGAAACAAAAATAGTAATATATCAAGAAAATAAAATGAATGTAAAAAAAAATAGTAAGCAGAGAAAAAAAAAAAAAATAAATAAATAAATAAATAATAATAATAATAATAAGCAAAGCAAGCAAGATGAAGACAACAAACATAAAACAGACTATGTACATGGCACGGGTGCGGCCCAGCCTACTGAAGGTAATGCTTGAGATCTTGGCCATTGATAGGAAGGTTGTCAGTCCTCTCGTCAACTGATTGCAAGTGATATGTGTGCAGGGCAAGCTTCTCGTAGATCAGTGCAAGTCCACCGGGCTCCACTACCGGAACCTGGTAGCATTCCAAAAGACCTTTAAATGAAGACAACGTCATCGCTTCAGGTACTGTGTGCAACATGGGCTTGGATGATGGCATGGGGTAGTTTTTTATTTTATTTTGAGAATGGTTCAAGTTTCTAAAATCAATGCATAAGAGGATTTTCTCGGATGTCTTACATGCAGAATTTAAATTAGTAAAACAAGTATGATGACGAACTTTACAAGTAATCCAATCATCCAAAATGTTAGTCAATTTTTCTTATATAAGGAATGCGAACAACATGTGTGTGTTACCTGGTATTTGCTGCAATGGTTTGTCTTCTCCTTTACCTGGAATCCTATGTTGAATTGCTCGCGTGTAGTGTGTACTCAGGTCATCATCTGCCAGTGCAGATCCATCCCAGTACTGTTTAGTCAAGCGGTCAAAGATTTGTTGCTGCTGCGGTATGTAGCTTGTACCGAGATTGGCTATCTTCACATCATGATAAGTTTCCAGGTTGCTCTGTTCATTCGTAGTGGTGGTCCTATGGGTCTCGTTGTTTCTCAACCTTTGACATTATGCAAACCATAGAGCTTGTTGAGGGAAACCCCACCCTTGGGAGTGAAGTTACCTTTCTTACCCTCGGCTGCAGTTTTCAGGGGCTGCTCATGCTTAGCTTCATCAATTTTTATGTACTTGAAGGCATCAACACTGTCCGTGAGGTATAATATCACTTTGAGTGGGGTTGCATTGACGCTGATGGTCCTTTGTAAGCTCAGCACAAGTGCCTCATACTTAGCAGTATTGTTTGGCCACTTTAACTTCAAGTAGCTTGAGATCATGCTTTTTGGACGACTGAGATACACTCGGTCCTTGATCCATCATGTGTCTTTAAGTCGTCAAAATCCATGGCCCATAGCTTATCCATACATTGACCGTTTGGCATACTAGTACTACTGCTACTACTGTTACTGTTAGTACAATGAGCTATACAAGTTTCATTACCATCAGTTGGGAAAGGAAGGAGTCCCAACTATGTGTCTGATGAAGTTGGAGCTGGTCGTGCAGGATAAAACTCCAATGTTGTTTCCAAGAGGCAGTTGCCAAACATGAGTTCTATAAAGGCCAACGGTTCATTCTCGCCATCGAGGGGAGTGACATTATGCTTCGTGTACCTCTCAAACTCTACCCATATTTGGTTCCATTTTCCCTTATACAGAAGCCACATGTGAGACCAGTTTGTAGCAAAATATCCATCTAGCTTGCTTGACCAATCTCTGTTGAGTAGTAGAATGTATGCTTCCGGGATGTCTACAACCACTATGTTGATGCATTGGTGGACTCGACCATCATGAGATAATTGGATGATCATGTCTTGTAGTTCACCAACGGTTGGTACCGATGTTCAATTAAGTTGGATGATTCGCGTGGATGTTTCGCTCCATCGTGCATTGATCTTTTTTGCAATGGAGAGCGGCATGACGTTGGCTGCCATGTTCAAATCAACCAGATAGTTGTGAACATTGCAGTTGAAAATTTGAAAATATAGTAGGAATGGGGGGCAACCTAAGTGTGCCTCTTCCATCCAGAGTGTATTAAGCACAGTGGAAAGTGATTCAGGACGTGTGCTTGCTCCTTTGCTGGTAGAGGTTGTGTTGTCTGTTGTTGTTTGTCCCAGTGTGCAAAACAGGATATCTCGCTGACTCTGGATCATAGCCAACTTGAACAAACTAATTTTTTCTTGAGTTTTCTTCATGTCATCAACAATGTTGTAGTCCAAAGGTGGTAGAATTACCAAGGTGTCTGGGGTAGAATAGATTTTCGTGTTGTTCAGCGGAGTGTTTTGCAGTTTTTTGCTCATGGAAGTACTCTTGCCCGCCGCTGTCTTCCCGGACTTCTTTTGTGTTTTCTGCTTTGGGGCGTCCGGTGGATCAATCTCCCTTATCAACAGTCTAATCTTCTCTTACATTTCCCCAAGTGTAGGGGGAGCCCCTTTACTCCTAAGATTGTAACAGTCATTTTGTCTTGGGGGATGCTTCTCGGTGTTTGTCTTCGGCACTGCTTGCGAGCATTGATATGCGTTCACCACATGCCCAGAACTTGATGCTTCAATAAGTGCATATCTTCATCATAATCTCTGTCGTCTGGCTTCTTCTGCATAAAACTCTCTGCATTGAGTGTATGACTATATAACGAGTTTGCGACTCACTTCTAGTTCGAACAGAAGTTCTCAGGGTGATGTTCTTCATGGAACGAACGAAACTCAAGATCTGCGCACTAATCAACATTGAATCCATAGCTCTATGCATTTTCTCGAGCACACCAGTTGCTACCTGATGAGTTGCTTCCCTATCTTTGTCTAGGCGGATAACTCCTTGAAAATGTGTCTGTTTTCTGTTGTTTAAGCTTGGACACTTCAGTTGTTAAGTTATTGACGAGGCGATTGAGGGTTTCAATATCATTTGCTTCCTTGTCTCTACTTTTGCTCGCCATCGCTTGGGACTTCCTGCTCGCGTCTTTGGAGTCCTTTGCTGGTTCATCATCCTTGATGAGTACAATCGCGCGTCGCTCTTTTTCGACAACAATAGCCTCTTCGCAGTTTTCCAAGAGTGTTGGTTTGGCAGCTTGCTTGAAACTGCACAATGTTGGTCGACACTGTAGATGTGTAATAATCAACATTGATGGAGTCATGCGGTTTGGCATTCGCTGCAAATTTTTTCAATATGTCTGTAAACCTTTGGTTCAAATCTTTTACCTTTTCTTTCCCCTCCATGTTCAGGCTATCTAATTCTTTTAGTAACATAGTTGGGGTCTTGTCATCATCAAATTTTTTAAGGAACATGAGTTTAAAAGCACCCTAGTTCTGTATGGAGTTTGGTGGAAGGTTGTGATACTACACAGCTGCGTGACTGTCCAAGGTACATGGGAACAATCTACAAGCTACATGGGCATGTCGTACCTCAAGGGTCTGCCGCTATAGGTAGAAGTTGTACAAGTGATCTTCTGCCTTCACCGTGTTGTCAAGGTTGAAATTGATGTTCATTCTCTCCGACCGCTTGAGCATCTTATGCAGAACAGCCAGGAGAGCCAATCACCCTTGATTCATCCATTCAATATTTGGGTCAGCTATCTTTTCTTCCTCTTCATCCTCTTCCTCTCTTTCGGAGTCTGTTGGTTCCGACTCTGAGTCTGATGGTTTCGGCTTTGAGTCTGTTGGTTCGTCTCCACCTCCACCTCCTCCACTGCCTTCCCCTCCGCCTCTTATACAAGAGTTAGATCCAAAGATCACAAGAGTGTCTTTTTCACCTTGCCGAAAGACCAGAGGTTCCTCTCCATCTTCAATAGCTTCTGCCGAACCTTTAAGTGTGGCAAGGACTGCCTCTTCCACCGATGGCACAACAACTCCCATGGGAGTGGCTTTTGACTTCTTTGATGCATATGGAAGGTATTGTATGCCTAGGATCAGTCCGACTGCTTTCGCGAAGTGGCAAGTGATGGGATGGGCAAAGCGAAGGTGTTGATATGGAATCTCATGTTCAATTCTGGGAGGTGAGGAGTAACCAACTGCAGATTCACGTGAGAGGGAGTGCAAGTTACTGCCTTGACCAAATGATTGATGAGTGAGTGTAAGGGGAATTTCAGCTATGTACAACTAGCAGACCTCCTTCTAGCACCAGAAATGTTGACGGTGTTGGACCTGTCAACATTCAGGGGATCACCCGGGTATGAAGTCCCAACTAGACCTCACACCGTTTGGTGTGGGAGTCCCATCCGATATGATGGCCCAGTTGCCATTGCCTTAAGGATTTGCCTCAACTCTTGCTTATCAACACAGGAGAGTGGTTCACTTTGTCTTCGAGAAGTGAGGTTCATGTGCCTGGTAAGTGTAAGTGTCACTTGTGTCAATGGTTCTTTCACTTTCGTGGGAGAGGATGAGAGTGAGTTCCAGGTCAACTGGTAGACAGTCCCAACACTGCTAGGAACACACAACACAATATTTGTAGATTCCGGCAAAGCAGTCCATAGGGATGCGACAATCACAACATATAAGGTAAGATAACACGTACAACACTTACGGATCAGTTCGAACGAGTGCAATGGTTGTTACAACAAGCGTCATGTGAAAGGTTTGTCTTATGTCCGAGAGAGTAGTCTACATGGGCAAGATAGTGTTAACATCATATATAACACATTTCCATTAATATATTATGTATTACAACAAATGAAGTAGTTCAGATGTAGAACACAGGTTAAAGGAACATGCATTACAAGTGCTAAAGAGCAATCTTAGAACAAATACAATACATGTGGGGAACATGCTAGCCTGTTAGCAGGCTTCTGAATTAAGCAAAATTTCCAAGACACATTGTTACATCATACATCACTAACCCCAAGTGCACGGCGTTGGAGCCACTACTTACTCCTCAAAGAAAGGATTACAGACTCTCTTGGCTATGTGGGAGGAGCTGAGGTGAAAAGTCCCTTACATTTACAAATAAGGGGATATTTATAGCCAAGGGTGAAACTAACCCTTGTGGTTGTTCGACTACCCTCATGACCATTTGACTTCCATGACTTTTCGACTTACATGACTCTTTGTTCAACAAGTGGGTCTCTTGGACTTCCACGTTACATCACATTGATGATAACATAGCCCATAGTGTAGATGTGGGCAACATGACTAATGACATGATAGTGATGGTACATTCGTGCAGCTGCTGGAGTGCATGTCGAGTTACAGTGCTACTGGGTCATGGATGTCTTCATGGTGTACCATAGCTTCACCTCTGCATGGCGAAGTGTGTGGAGTCTTCGATGGTCCTTGGTTCGCTCGATGAAGCTTTTGCATGTTGTTTCTTGCTTGCATGTTGGGAGGCTTGATAGGCTCATTTATTCGCGAAGGTGCATGTTCGTCACGTTCGTCCGTTTCGCATGCATCGATCGTTCGTCTGTTGGTGAACCTATCCTTCTACATGTTCTCCCTTTGTTCATCCCATTCATCGTCTTGCCATGTTTGTTGGTGTACCTATACCTACAGTCACTCATGACGAGACAACCAAATCCAAAACCTCCTAGTCTACCATGACACATGATCATTTCGGATGCAGTTGACCGAGAGAGGCGACAAGGTTGCGAAGTGGGATGATGGCTTCAGGCATTGCTAATGAAACCTACGCAAGAGTCACTGAGTGATGGAGATGGGTAACTGAGTTGACAGTGACTGTTTGTGAGGTCTAGCTCGGTTGGGATGCAAAATTGAGAAAATTTTGGGAGAGACAGTATGAGCTGCAGGAAGGCAAGGAAGGGATGCTTTGTGCATTTTTAGGAACAAACAGAAAACAGGGACTGGACAGCCAGATTTGAGAAATATTCCATAGGAATGTGTCAGGCTGCATGAAGGTTCAACAGGCAGAAACTACGCAGTTTTTGGGAGGAACTGCTCGGGAGACTGGCAGCCAAAACTGCGCAATCCCTGGAGGGTACTAGCAGTTGGCTGTTGGGGTCACTAGCAGCCAAAAATATGAAATTCCCAGAGGGAACTAGCAGTTTGCTACTAGGGTCACTAGCAGCCAAAATTGTGCAATTCCTAGAGGAAACTAACAGTTGGTTTCTCAGTCACTGGCAGCAGAAACTGTGCAATTCATGGAGGGAACTAGTAGTCTGCTGCAAGGGGTTACTGGCAAGAGAAACTGCACTAAGGTCGGGAGGTTGGCCTGTTGATCATATCTATGAAATTTCTCAGCTCAGCTAACCTATGGGTAGCAGAAGGCCTGCTCATGAACACTGCGCAATTTATGAGATGAACAGTCGGTCAACAGTTGGGATGACTGACTGGGAAAATAACACAATTTTCTGAGGGAGACAGGGATGGGAACTTGGTGTCTGTCCAGCCTGTCTGCACAATTTCCTCAGTTAGCTGAGCGAGTAAGGTTAGTGGCCTTTGTGTAATTTTTTAGGGGAGTCAGTCCCGGGGTGACTACTAGGGCCGACTATTCGGGTGGTCAGCATGAGGGTTGATTGAATTGCTTGCAGGCAGCGCAACTTGAAAATACTAGCTTGGTGCTTATGCATTGTTCTAGTTGACAGTTGATCAAGTCGAAAGTGGGGTGATGGTTCAGCTTTCAGAAGGGAGTCTGGTCGTTAGAAATTCAGAAAAAATGACTAAGTGTGTGAATGATCGAAAGATGCATAGGTGATCATACGAACACACATTCACATGACTCGACGACGAAATGACCCAAACCATCCAGACACACATGTTCAACATGACTAACCGATGGTGCAAGTGACAAGTGTGACACTCGTAATTGACCTTTCATTGATTGAGATGATGCTTACGCGACAGTGAATGTGACTTTGTGCGTGAGTGCGACGAATGCTTTCATAGCGAACATAACAAGCACATACAAAGCGAAGACTTTGAGCATAACCAGAACATAGTCACAAGCATGACTTGGACACCAGCATGCAAAAACTTGAATGAAATGAACAAGCAAGGTGGATGCAAGGACTCACATGAGCTCTCAGAGTGAACACGAGTGTGTGTAGTCATCAAGTGAAACTCTCAAAGGAGGCTCCGAAATTGGGTGCAGGCCAAAATTTTGGAGGGCGGTTATAGCCGCTACAACACTTAGCGACACACTGGTAGAACTCTAGCTTCTCTATTTCAGTTCATTTCTAGCATAGGGCCTTGGTCTTTCGGGGAGTATTGAATCATTGTGTGGGTTACTTCGGCTTCCCCACTTACCCCATGGTCATACATGGTTCGCCTTTTTCCAACCCAGTCAAACACAATCAATAGTTCAGCTTGATCATAGTGTTTCGAATCCAGGAAGGATAGTTTAGATCACGAGTTGAAAATTTTCATAGTATAAGTTTTCATCTTTGGTGTTGCTCTGCTTCCAACAAGCCTTGACAGTACCCCGACGAAGTCACGCAGGACCACATACATTGCTCCACTCCCAGAGAGTCTAGTCTATACCCCAGTGGAGTTGCATGCTTCACCTCTCTGCGCAGGATGTCTTTCTCTTCTTTCGCTTGTGTATTTTTCAAGAGGACTATGCATAGACACTTATTTATTTTTGGGGCGGAAGAGGTATCCCAACTTATTGAGAGAAGAAGAGGTTGTTCCTTCAGATAAGCATGTAAGACCTATGACATAGGTTTTCTCGTTTAGATTTCCCCTTCTTCGTTTCTACTAGTTGGATGAGCTTGAGCACACAGAGAAGAAGGCTAAGTATAGGCATGGGGCTTCCTAGTGTGGACACAAATTCATGATTGGACCAAAACTTCCCTTGCAGACTGTTCGTATTTTCCATCAAGACTTCATTGGTCGAAGGTTACAACCAAGCACAGAGAAGACGGACACAAGACTAGCCAAGTGCTATAGTGTCACAAGTTTCTTCAAATTTTAGCCACATACTCTATTCAGAAGCCAGAACGTAGTAGTTGGCAACACTTATTTCTGGAAACAAAAATAGTAATATATCAAGCAAATAAAATGAACGTGAACAAAAATAGTAAGCAAAATCAAACAAATTTAAAACAAAGATAATGAGAAAAGCAAGCAAGATGAATACAACAGGCAGAAAGCAGACTATGTACATGGCACGGGTGCGGCCCATCCTATTGAAGGTAATGACTGAGATCTTGGCCATTGATAGGAAGGCTTTCAATCCTCCCATCAAGTGATTGCAAGTGATACGTGTGCGGGCCAAGCTCCTCATAGACTAGTGTAAGTCCATCGAGCTCCACTACCAGAACCTGGTAGCATTCCAAAATACCTTTAAGTGAAGACAACATCACTGCTTCAGGTACTGTGTGCAACATGGGCTCGGATGATGGCACGGGTTAGTTTTTTATTTATTTCGGGAATGCTTCAAGTTTCTGAAATCAATGCATAAGCGGATTTTCCTGGATGTCTTATGTGCGAAATTTAAATTAGAAAAACAAGTATGATGACGAACTTTTCAAGTAATCCAATCATCCAAAATGTTAGTCAATTTTTCTTGTATAAGGAGTGCGAACAACATGTGTGTGTTACCTGGTCTTTGCTGCAATGATTTGTCTTCTCCTTCACTTGAAATCTTGTGTTGAATTGCTCGCATGTAGTGTGTACTTAGGTCATCATCTGCCCGTGTAGATCCATCTCGGTATTGTTTAGTCAAGCGATCAAAGATTTGTCGCTGCTGTAGTATGTAGCTTGTACCGAGATAGGCTATCTTCAGATCATGATAGGTTTCTAGGTTGCTCTGTTCGTTCATAGTGGTGGTCCTGTGGGTCCTGTTGTTTCTCGACCTTTGACAGAAATTATGCAAACCATAGAGCTTGTTGAGGGAAACCCCACCCTTGGGAGTGAAGTTACCTTCCTTGCCCTTGGCTACAGTTTTTAGGGGCTACTCGTGCTTAGCTTCATCAATTTTTATGTTCTTGAAAGCATCAACACTATACCCAGGTTATAGTATCACTTTGAGTGCGGCCGCATTGAGGCTGATGGTCCTTTGTAAGCTCAGCACGAGTGCTTCATACTTAGTGGTGTTGTTTGTGCACTCAAACATCAAGCAACTTGAGATCATGCATTGTTTGTTGTTTTGGATGGCTGAGATACACTCGATCCTTAAGCCATCATGTGTCTCTGATTCGTTAAAATCCATGGCCCACAGCTTATCTGTACACAAACTGTTTGGCATGCTAGTACTACTATTGTTGCTACTACTGCTATTGTCGATACAATGAGCTATACAAGTTTCATTACCATCAGTTGGGCAAGGAAGGAGTCCTAACTATGTGTCTGATGAGGTTGGAGCTGACCGTGCACGATAACACTCCAATGTTGTTTCCAGGAGGCGGTTTCCAAACATTAGTTTTGTAAAGGCCAACAGTTCATTCTCGCCATTGAGGGGAGTGACATTATGCTTCGTGTACCTCTCGGATTCTACCCAAATCTGGCTGCATTTTCCCTTGTACGGAAGCCACATGTGAGACCAGTATGTAGCAAAATATTCTTCTAGCTTGCTGGACCAATCTCTGCTAAGTAGTAGAATGTATGCTTCCAGGATGTCTACAACCACTATGTTGATGCATTGGTGGACTCGACTGTCATGAGATACTCAGATGATCACGTCTCGTAGTTCACCAGTGGTTGGTACCGATGTTCGATCAACTTGGATGATTCACGCGGATGTTTCGTTGCTTCATGCATTGATCTTTTTCGCAATGGAGAGCAGAATGACATTGGTTGTCGCGCCAAAATCAACCAGACAGTTGTGAACATTGCAGTTGAAAATTTGAAAAGATAGCAGGAATGGGGGGCAACCTGAGTGTGCTTCTTCCATTCAGAGTGTATTGAGCACAGTGGAAAGTGATTCGAGAGGTGTGCTTGCTCCCTTGCTGGTAGAGGTTGCGTTGTTTGTTGTCGCCTGTCCTAGTGCACGTAGTAGGATATCTCGCTGACTCTGGATCTTAGCTAACTCGAAAAAACTGATGTTTGCTTGAGTTTTCTTCATGTCATCGACAATGTTGTAGTCCAGAGGTGGTAGAATTATCGAGGTGTCCGGGTTAGAATAGATGTTCGTGTTGTCCGGTGGAGTGTTTTGCAGTTTGCTGCTCATGGAAGTACTATTTCCTGTTGCTGTCTTCCCAGAATTGTTTGTGTTTTTTGCTTTGGGGCAGTCGGTGGATCAACCTTCCTTATTAGCAGTCTGATCTTCTCTTGCATTTCCCCAAGTGTAGGGGATCCCCTTTGCTCCTAATATTGTAACAGTCATTTTGTCTTGGGGGATGCTTCTCGGTGTTTGTCTTCGGCACTGCTTGCAAGCACTGGTATGCATTCACCACATGCCCAAAACTTGATGCTTCAACAAATGCAATATCTTTGTCATAATCTCTGTCATATGGCTGCTTCTACATTTCGTTCTTTGCACTAGGTGTATGACTGCATACAGATTTTGAGCACTAATCAACATTGAACACAAAGTTTTGCACATTTTCTTGAGTGAACCAGTTGATTCCTGATGAGTTGCTTCCCTGTCTCTTTTTAGCTGGATAGCTCCTTGCAAATGTCTCAATTTTCCATTGTTTAAGCTCAAACACTTTATTTTTTAAGTTCTTGACAAGGTGAGTGAGGGTTTCAATATCATTTGCTTCCTTGTCTCTACCCTTGCTCGCCATCGCTTAGGAATTCCTACTCGCGTCTTTGGAGTCCAATCGCATGCAGGTCTTTTTCTACAACAATAGCCTCTTCGCAGTTTTCCAAGAATGTTGTTTTCGCAGCTCGATTGACGAACTGCGTAATGTTGGTCAGCAATGCAGACGTGTAGTAATCAACAATGATAAAGTCATGAGGTTTGGTGTCCGCTGCAATCTTTTTCAATATGCATGTAAACCTCTAGTTGAAATATTTTACCTTTCCTTTCCCCTCCATCTTCAGGCTACCCAATTCTTTCAGTAACATAGTTGGGGTCTTGTCATTAGAAAGATTTTCAAGGAACATGCGTTGAATGCACCCTAGTTCTCTATGGAGTTTGGTCGAAGGTTGTGATACCATGCAGCTGCGCGACCATCCAAGGTACATGGGAACAATCCTTAAGCTACGTCATCATGCCATACCTCAAGGGTCTGCAACTACAGGTAGAAGTTGTCCAAATGATCTTCTACCTTCACCGTGATGTCAAGGTTGAACTTGGTGTTCATTCTCTCCGTTCACTTCAACATCTTATGCAAAACAACTGGGAGATCCAATGGTCCCCGAGTCATCCATTCAAGATTTGGGTCAACCATCTTTTCTTCTTCTTCGTGTTGAAAATGCAACAAGATGATGGAGCTTAGTGAAAAGAAGTCGCCTTCACTAAGTGGTCCCACAGGGTATTTTTGGCGCAAAGTCTATTTTTAGACATATAGATCATGGTCTATGAGTTGCAGGATGCTATTTGTGGATGATTGGTCAAGTTGGTAAAAATAGATGGACCTCTATTTTTAGACATATGGGCGGAGTCTATTTTTAGACTGCCAAGGTAAAAATAGAACAGTCGAATATTATTAGCTCTTAATAATATTTGGACTATAAACATTATCTTATTCTCTTGGAGCACTTCAATTCGAGCTACGGATGTGGTACATGCAACTGCCAGAAGGAAATATGTGTTTCTTATGGGTTACTTGAGCTATTGCATGGAGGACTTCAGTGATTGAGTTTTGTGGAGTTGGATCAGGA
Organism: Pinus taeda; assembly: GCA_000404065.3. Taxonomy (NCBI): domain Eukaryota; kingdom Viridiplantae; phylum Streptophyta; class Pinopsida; order Pinales; family Pinaceae; genus Pinus; species Pinus taeda. Next base: position 202,761 of record APFE030457293.1, on the reverse strand, counting down.
GTTGATGGAGTTGTGTTCGGTTTGACTTAGTTGAACTAGTTGTAGTTAGTCTAACTGGAAAATAGACTAATGTTGAG
>APFE030457293.1:134573-187554 GCA_000404065.3 Pinus taeda | reverse complement strand
CATGTAGTTCCATCCACTTGTACAACCCCACCACCCATATGTGAGTCATTCGGCCAAGCAACTCATCTGTGCCTGCAACCATTAACATATCATCAGAATATAGATAGCCATATATAGCAGGTTTCCAAATCGATTAGAATTTCAAAGATAAAATAATATAAATTTTCATCAAACCAGGTGCCGTCAACTCGTCATGTGTGAGTGCCTCTGGTGGTTTTCCTGCCATACTCAATAATAATCAATAACCAGGTTTTTTCAGTGTTAGTCATTGTCATAATAGCATTAATTACCATCACCTAGTCATTTACATCACCGTTCATTGTGAACCAGAACTAATGTAAGTAGCTAACATAGGGGATACCTCCATCATGGCTAGCATCATCATAACCTTAATGGAACCATACATATAGATCAAGGCTATCATCATTATAACATCAATAGAAACATGTTTATCCTTTACTACTATCACCATCATGATATCAATAGAGAATACACATAACCATTAATTATATCGTAATCATAATATTAATAGAGAACATACATAACCATCACATTCGTTGATAATAGAGTCACGTTTTTGGATCTTCAGCCTGAGTTAGTCATAGACTAAAGTATGCAAGGTAATGTCATATTAGAGTCAGGAATCTAGGGTGGGCACTACAGAAGCAATAAAACCCCTTACAATGATTGTAGTTTCCTTAGTTGAAAAATCCTCCAATTCAATGAATCCAAACTTAGCCCCTATCCACTTACACAACATTTAATAATATATCAATTAGATTGGGGCTTAATAATCTTTGCACCATCAACAACTTCTTCAACTTTTTCCAACTAAAAACTTAATACATCTTTCAACAATGGCAAAGCATTTGCAATCTCATTAAGCTTAGAAATTACTTTATATATTTGATATATATAGAGGACAATATCATTGATAATATATCAATCATTGTTCGATAATTAAGAAAGAAAAATTATTACGAAATGGCTAGGGAGTTCTAGAGCTCTTAACATTTTTACATTAACTTTATTATAATTTTTTTTCCAAATAGTTAAATGTTCAAGTAATGTATCTTTTTTTTTTGTAAGCTGAAAGTTTCTATTAATTCTTCAAAAGAATACATCGTGGTATTTTCATCACCAAAACTCCTCCAGCCTCATTCCGTCTAGACTTGTTAGCTAGGAGGAACTGGCAAAAACATAGAGACAAGCGTAAGATGAAAGTATAAGATTTCATGCAAGTTGCCCATAGTAAACAAAATTGACCCAAAATCCATAAGCGACTGACCATCATCCCTAAACATCAATGTTACCCGAATTTGGAGCATTTGGCCTATTTCCTAGTGGCAGAGGTTGGCGAAATGCCTCATGCATGTGTGCTTCTGTGTGTGCCAACTATCCTTCCAAATGGTCCTCCCTATCTTGAGTCCACTTCTTCCCGTGCTAGAGAGAAACCAATCTATCTATCATGTGCCACTAGTTGTGCTGCAAATTGTTCATAAAGGCTATGAGCTCATTCTGGTCCTCCTGTGAGTCCTTAGCTAATTACTCTACCATCAAAGTGAGTTATCTCAATTGGGCTTCAATAGAATCGAATGGAGGCGGGAGGTCCACCCTGCCTGGAGAGTTTCCTTGTTGGTCCACTTCCTCTCCAATGTCCCTTTGCATGACTAGATACACTACTCCCATTCTTCGAGCACTGACACCCCTGCGTGTGCATCCTCTTTGTTGTTGCATCTCCCTTTGTGCACCCCTTACTTCTAGAAATGCCAAGGTCCCACACCCCACAAACTGTCTCTAGGAAACCTCTCCATGGGCTCAACCCTTGGACCATTGGAACAACGCTAGAAACTTACTCCTGCCTTGCCTCGACCCCACACACCAAATCCACCTAGCCTCCCCTTGCAACATGAATTGTCAGGCACCCACGACCCGAAGCCAGCCTCCGGGATCGATGGTCCGCGCCTAGTACAACATCATCACAGGCCCAATGCCCATAATTTGACCACTAGGCTCGTTACAGAGAGAACTGTTGGCAACCACAAAAGCCAGTCCGAAAACTACACCCTCTAGGGTGCCAAAGCCAACCAAATCATAACTCCATACAGAAAAACAACACGGGCAAAACTATAAGTATTTACCTATACCATAGTAAAATCGAGTGACCCTCTAACCACGTTGTAGTCATCCCAAGCTATGACAATCACACTATAACCAAGTTGTCTCACCTTCCTGCAAGCTTCTTCCCACCACGACATCCTAGGGTCCCAGGTAGCTACAGTCAGAACGAACTCCAGAGCTAGCGACACACTATACTTCATGAGCACATAATTCCTCTTCACAGAATGCAGACAAGGAGCATGGCATGGCTTGAGAATTAAGCCACCTTATACACCTGAATAGCTAGCACTCGCCACTGTCTCCACCTTCATCTCTTGCAACCTGCAAATGAGTCTATCAACCAAACAAATGACAATTAAACCCCAAGCGTTTTCTAGAACCTACACCCAGCTCTGGCAAGATGAAGCATCCTCAACACACTTGCCACTCATTAATGAATGACACGTGGTATGGGTATTAACACCCCTATCCAGAGCCACTAATTACTTGTTTGACACCCATCAAAAAACTAATATAACTATTTTACTTTTAAATTTATATATAATTAAAATAAACAAAACTACAACTTAAAATTAATGAAATATCCATTCAAATTAATCAAACATATTTATTAAAATGATTGAAAAATAGAATCAACATATTTATTAAAATGATAGTAAAATAGAATCCCAAATAAATAATGTAACTATTTTACTTTTTAAGTTATATATAATTACGAACAATCAAATTACAACTAAAATGAATCAAATATCAATTACAAATTAATCAAATATATTTATCACAATGATTGAAAAATAGAATCTCGACATTTTTCTTATTTTTATCCCCATTAAAACTCGAATGACAATGTTTCAATCATAATTTTAATTTTTTTTTTTCAAAAGTGGAAAAATTCATCAAATTTAGTTAACAAATCAAAGAGTGAGGACAGTCATTTTTGGTTGCTATCTGTGATTGTTCCGTTTGTACGCATCACTGTTATCAAGGAAAACCACACCATCTATAATAACTTGTTAGTGGTCCGTAAGGGAGCAGTCTATCACTCCTGCCAGATGCCTCTGGGTCTTGGGCCGAACTCTTAGCCAAACATAAACAGTTTTACGACATACTCAGGCGGAATCATAATTTTAACTTACAAAACTTACCCTCTGATTAAAATTTTGATCAAACTCACTTCAAAATGTTTATTAAATATTAACCAAATTTACATCATCATGTTTTATCAAAACACAGGCTATAGGTAGACCTTTCATCCAAGCATAAATTCCAGTATAAAGCGCTGCCCACAATGTTCAATCCGTGCAATAAATGTCATGTGCCGACTTATCTTTTTCTCACTAATGGATTGAATGTGCGCAGGTATAGTTCATAGAGTCAGGTCTTCTAGTGGAATCTGAGTGGGGTCTCTGTATGTCTGTCTGTTTCACATGGCCGCTGAGTGTCGCACACCAACAGCTGTAGTAAGGCATATATGCATGACAACATATGCATGGGTATTTGTGGCAGATTCGAGGCCAGGATTCTCGAACAGTATATTTTCTGCCACTCTTCTTATATAAAGCTGAAGCAACAGCCCAAAATCCATGACCCAATTCTGCAGCCTTGTGTAAGATGACAAGGCTGATTTTTGTACTTTTTGTGATCTCTCATAGGCTTTCACTTGCTAGCATTTGATCATTGTAGCAATCGATCCTGCCTTGCATCAGTCTACTGCAATGGATCGCTGCTACATTTTCCGATTATTGCTTTTGCTTGCAAGTGTCATTGGTGCCCTTCTGCCCATTCTGTGTCACGGCCACTGCAACTATCCTGCCATATTTAACTTCGGGGACTCGAGCTCGGATACTGGGGCTATTCACTTCATTTTCCCCCATAATGAGCTCGCAGAGAACCCTCCCTATGGGCGGACCTACTTCGGAAAACCTGTAAATCGCTACAGCGACGGGCGCCTGTCTATTGATTTTTTCGGTACAAGCATTCTCTCTCTCTGTGAATAGTGAATGAGAAGCGGATTTTTATGATAATGTCTTTCTGTTTTTTTGCCTTGCAGCTACAGCTCTGGGGATGCCATTTCTGAGTCCATACTTGCAGTCTGTGGATTCTAGTTTTGGGCACGGAGCCAACTTTGCTGCTGCTGGTGCTACTGCGCGTGATGTTTCATTCATTGCCCCCATTTATCTCACTGTTCAGATCAATCAGTTCAAGGTCTTCAAGAAGCAGGTGTTGGACAGCATTACAAAACACGGTAAATGAAGCTTTAATGGCTTTGTGAACTCTGATCTAATGTGCTCTGTTGCAGTCTTTTATTCAGGGCATTAACAATAAAATCAGTTGCTGCAGTTTCAGATCCGTGTGGGAATTTGAATACTGGCTAGTCCAGCCTAAGCCCATCTGAACGACTTTGGTAGCATTTGCTTACTTTTTTTTCAAATGTGTGTTTTCGTTTAATCTCTATACCTTTTCTTATATGTTTAAATGGCTGTTTTCGTTAATCTGCGTGGAGCTAGCTATGAAGCGTAACACTGAATAACCCACTCTAGAATAGAGATTTCTATGATCTTGGATCGCCATGGCTCCTAACCTTGTGTGTGTTATAACTTATGATATGGTTGCATATCATAGCCTGTTGAATTTCCATGAACGAATTTGATAATTAATTTCAACATCAGTTAATTCCACTTTTGACCAATAAAAAAATAATCAATGTTCATGCTTTATCCTCCACATTATTTCACCCTTTATGGAGTCACACTTCACATCTGTACAGATATTCAATGCAGACCATGGGAATATCAATGCATGCAAACTGGGTGAAATTGAACAGTTTCATTGAATATTGAACATAGGAATATCAATGCATGCAAACTGGGTGAATATTGAATAATTTTATTGTGGATATTCAATGCATTTAATGTCGACAAACTTTGTGTTAATGCTGGCTTGTTTTACTCTTCAATGTGAGTAATGTTCCTCTCATGTTTGTAAAGGGCATAAAAAATGTTTCCCTCATGTTTGTAAAGGGCATTTATATTTTGATTGTTTTCAAAATTTCAAAATCATTCTTATTTGGTTGGAGATTTAGATATGTAATTGGTAGGGAGTAAAGTCAACTTTCTCTTACTTAAATATTAAATTGAATTGGTTGTTTTTAACCATATCCAAAACTGAGAGAGATGTTATATAATTAGAATAATATACTCTCATTTCTATCATTCTGAATTTTATGCTCTATAATTTTGAAAGTTGCTTGTGTTGACAGTAAAACTCTTCTTTTCATGTACTTGGTTTTGGTGAAAAACACATCTTTTCTCATGATTCCTTTTGAGTTGTGATTTATGGTTAGTCTAAAGTTATTTTGGGTTTTTTCATATGTTTCAACCATTTTGACAAGAAAAGAGGCATTTCTTCTTTTCATGTACTTGGTTTTGGTGAAAATCACATCTTTTCTCATGATTCCTTTTGAGTTGTGATTTATGGTTAGTCTAAAGTTATTTTGGGTTTTTTCATATGTTTGAATCATTTTGATAAGAAAAGAGGCATTTTATCAAACTGTTCAGACAATGCCCTTTATAGCTCTGTTAAATCAGAATGCTATATTGTAATTGCAGAAAAAGATGTTAAGGCTCTACAGAGCTAGATGGTTGAATGGGTGAATGTTCCTTATTTGATTTATATATCTGTCACCTGTTCTGTGAAAGTTGTTAAATCAGAATGCTATGTTGTAATTGCAGAAAAAGATGTTAAGGCTCTACAGAGCTAGATGGTTAAATGGGTGAATATTTCTTTGTTTGATTTTAAATGATCAGTCAATCAGACCTCTCACAGTTTATAGAGGGATCACAGTTTGATATAAGATACATGTTAGGTTAGATCCACATCTCAAAGAGGGATCACAGTTTGATATAAGACATATGCTAGCTTAGGGATCACAGTTTGATATAAGATACATGTTAGCTTAGATCCACATCTCACAGAGGGATCACAGTTTGATATAAGATATATGCTAGCTTAGATCCAGATCTAGCGTTTAGTTGCATGGTTCAGAGTTGCATGTATGGAATTTCAACATTCCAGACATACGTCGACCGATCTGTATTATTATACGTAGACATCATACCTTGTTTAAATAATTTTGGTTCTGGTCCAGCGTCCATATTGAGGCATTGACTAAGACATTAAAATTTAAATAGGAATAAAGTTTTACATGACTTAAAGTATATTATAGTATATTCTTATTCTTAAGGGTTTGCCTTCTCTAACTTTATGTATATAAATAAATTAACTAAACATGATGCCCTCTGGAAAATCCGAATCACAATATCCACCCATGTACAAGATTTCTAATTAGAAAACCTGGTATAAATAAATCTACATACAAGTGAAAAAAATGCAAAATTTCTTTCTTTTTGTTCATTATAATTGGAGTTGTCTATAATGAGATTTTTTGGAAATTCCGGTGACTGAATCCAGCAGAAGAAATTGAGGTTAAATCTTGATTTGTTGCAGTTAAAATGGTTTTTTAACTGCATATTTGGATTCAGCACCTGAAAAACCCCTGAGACACTTTGATTGTGCAGAAACTAGCTATCAAACTTGCCATTCGAATAAATTGCTGCCCAATTTTGACCGGAAAAACCATTCAGAAAAATTTTCAAAAAGTCGCGTGATAGACAACTACATTATAATGGATTTGTAAGTTGGAGTGCTTATTGACTGCCCAATGAACCCAATGAACCCAGTGAGATACACTCAGATCCCCAAATCACGCTGTACAATGCAGGCCCTACACTCAGATCCCCAAATCACGCTGTACAATGCAGGCCCTCGTCACTTTCCTGAGTGCAAATATTTGCTGTAATTATTTGGCTGACTCTAATAGGCTTGTACCGCTAGTTTTTATAGTCTGGCTATGTTTTTGGAATGATTGCAATTTGAATCATGGCATTCCCTTGGAACAAATTCTCGCTAGCAACTTCTTTTCCCTTCGATTGATTGCAATTTGAATCAGCTTTTCCTTGGAACAAATGCTCACTTACGGGGAACCTTTTTTGCTTTGTCTTTTGGTGCAGGGGCTCGAAGTTTTCTTCCATCAGCAGATGCATTTGATAAGGGAATCTACATCCTTGAAATAGGCGGCAATGACTTCAGCTACGGGTACAAGAACTTGAAACAATCCCCCAGCCAAGTGAAGCAGAGCATTCTCCCCGAGGTGGCTAGAGATGTCGCAGCAGCTGTCAAGGTACTATCAATCCTCATGACCACAGTCCTGTCATGCTCAGTGTTACGGAAACTCAACTCAACTCATCTCATCTCATCTCATCTCATCCGTGTTGTTTAAATGGGTTCAGGAGCTATACAATGAAGGGGCCAGAACGATTTTGGTGAAGGACGTGGGGCCTCAAGGGTGCCAGCCCTTCTGGCTCACATATTTTGGCCATTCCCCCAACGATTTCGACAGGTATAACTGCTCTATTTCCTACAACGACGCAGTCCGCTATTACAATGGCTTATTGAAAGGAGAGGTCGCATCCCTGCAAGGCCAGCTTAAGGGCGCCAAAGTCATCTATGTCAATACATACGATATTCTCTACGATTTTATCGCTAATCCCTCCCGATACGGTACGCACCTCAAGTTTTCTTGTTTCGTAATGGCTTTTTAAAAATCTTTATGGCGGTCATATCGAGGGTTGTTTCGTAATGGCTCTTTAAAAATCTTTATGGCGGTCATATCGAGGGTTTCGCCGGATTTCTCGTCTTGTAGGGTTTTTTCAAAATATCTTTATGGCGCTAATATCGAGGGTTTCGACGGATTTTGAAAATCATTTCTGGGGATTTGATTTGATTTGATTTTTTGTGATGTATATTGTTTTTATTTATAAACCCTAATTCCAGGACACTATTGCTGCTAGTTCCACCATTGTTGTTAAAAAAGTTTTCCAAAATTCAAGAAACTTGCCTAACAATTTACTACAGTGCAGAAACCAGAAACCTAAAAATCACTACTGTGGCTTTTTTGCCCTTTTTGAATTGTGAATGCAGGATTCAAGCAAACCACGAGAGCTTGCTGCGGAGTGGGAGGAAAGTATAATTACGAGTATGCTGTGCAGTGCGGAAGTTCGGGGACCATCGCTGGGCACCCTGTGAAGGCGGTCTCCTGCGCCTATCCAGACACGTATGTGAATTGGGACGGAGTTCACTGGACCGACCGAGCGAACAGATTTCTGACCAAGCAGATCCTGAGCGGCAAATACTTTGAGCCTGCATTTTCGATTGCAAGTCAATGTGATATCCACACATTTTGATCATTGTAAAGGTAGCTGATAATAAAACAGTCTGACCCTGGTAGCCTGGAACTCTTGCAAATTGGAATGCAAAGTTCTTTTATTTGATAGGCACTAACGTGGACTTAAGAAACCACAGATGTAACAGAGGCTGTATGCATTCTTTCATTTAATTAAGAGAGGCAGATGCAGCGCTTGCATCTATTTGATCATAAATGTTCAGATCTCTGCAAATATCAATTGATGATGGCTAAACTCCATGGAAGTATGAACTCGTTTTAGGGTTCAAAATTTATACACCAATGTGGTCTCGGAATTCAGCCGTAGTCAAAATTCTTGCATTATTGACATAATTTTATTATTTTATCAACAACAAAAAACTGTTTTTGTTCCGATACACAGTTGTGAACATCCAAATTCAAATCAAATCACACAATTTTGTTACGAAATTTACAATATTTCATATCTGATTCTTTAAAGACGGGTAAGAGATTTTCTGATTAACGACTTTAAGCGTTGAATCTAGTGGTGGAAAATAACTATAAAATGGAAGAGATCTATTTTTCATATACAGTCTGCATATTCACAAAATTTGGTCCATCATTCTTAGAATTTAAAAAGTTATAAATTTTATCATTTTTAAACAGTCTTCTTTATAAAATTGATATCTTGAATTATCTGGATTTTTTTGGGGATGCGCCAGAGTTCGATTACTGTAACATTAAAATTAAAGAATAGGGTAAGGAACGTGTACAAGAAAAGAATAAATTTCAAAATGATGTTGTGGACCCTTTCATCAACCCAAGGTGTCACAATCCATGTGGCTGCATGCCTAATTGTATGTTGCGCAGACTTTCAGATATATTTATAATTGCATGGAATTTCGAAGTAATGTACCACACGATTTATTTTATTTTGACGTGACTAATTTTTTAAAAGTAATAACAATTATTATGTCTGGTATGATCTGTCTAAGTTTTATGTTATATGTTATGGAATTAAAATTAATGAAATAATATGGATTCCACATTGAGAAATTAAATATCAATAACAAAGTATTTGGGAATTTGTATTAATTAAAACAATTTTTATTATTTAAAACCGTAAGAACTGAAGCTTACAAAGTATAAAAATGACTCTCGAACTTGATGTTGTGAATCATTAGGGAAAAAAAATTGCCTTAATAGTAAGCGGCGGGGACTTATGCCTCGAATTTGAAATTCACTGCATGGAGCCGTGAGGTACCTATAGGAATTGAAGGTGTCTAGACCTCGAGTCGAGCGCCCAATCGGGTCCACACGAGTCATAGAGGCGAGTCGTGGGTATGGGCATGCCCGAGTATGTGATGGGCGTGTGGACATAGCGGCGGGCACTTGTCTGACGACGATTTCTATTTCCAACCCTATAGAAAAGTTATTGTGTTTTGATATGCGCCCTCGATAGCCAGATATAACACGCGCGCGGTGATGACTAGAGAAAAAAAAAGGCGTGTTATATGGGGCTATCGAGGGCGCATGTTAGGCGCAATAACTTTTCTATGGGGTTGGAAATAGGAATCGCCCCCATCCAACTTGGTTTCAATTAAAGGTGTGCAATGAGCGCACTTGAGTTTGGTTAAAGGTGACACATTGGGCGAGTTCGATTATTGGCAACACGAAGTTCGGTTAAACGCGTCAGGCGGAATGCACGACCACGGGTGCACACTCGGGTAGCACGCTCACACTCGGGGGTGGGTCGACCAACCATGTGCAATGGGTAGTGTGCTCACACTTGGGGGTGGGTCGACCAACCATGTGCAATGGGAAGGCCAGTGGATAGCGGATGGGTAAGGTGAGTTGCGATGACACTTAGTGATGGGTGGAAGTGCGACAAGGTTGACACGAGTATGAGTGAATAGGCGTGTGTACACTTGTGGGTAGGTCGGCTTGGTGGGCCAACTCCCCAAGCAACATGACCCTTGGATGTCCAAATGATTCAACACGTCCACCAATATATATCCTTGGCAAAGCGAGTTGGCTCACCCGGCTGACTCGTCCAACTCGCACTTCCGCTCTGCCTTCGCCCTGCGTCCAAGTCTTGTTGAGAGATGATGATCGATGTCCAAATGATTCAACACGTTCACCAATATATATCCTTGGCAGGGCGAGTTGGCTCACCCAGCCGACTCGTCCTCCAAGCTCCACACGCCATCAACTATCAAGTCGGCTCCCCACAATCATAGGTCGACCTTCATACAAGTTAACACATGCTCCCATGTGTATAAACAAGCTCGCCCACTCTTCTATCATGCGCATAATCCATCGCACATTCAAGAGAGAGCTCACCCATCACATAACCGCAGTTGTTCAGCGCAACCGCTCATCCGTTCAAGCCTACCCGCGCACACGCACTGTCCACCCGCATGCTCAGGAACTGCAGGTCCTTACATCCTCCTCCACCTGAAATCGTTGTCATCCTCGACAACATACCATCCTGGTAGCCACCCACCAAGATCATCATACCAAGGTATACACCCCATCGGTATGTCATACATCGGAAATCATCTCAATCCATGATCATCGACCACCCTGCCACAATTTCCACATGTGGCTCTCCATCGTGGAAGGTTGGTCCCTCCATCTTAAGCTACATGCTTCTTGCAACATCTCGTGTCGACCTCATCATGTGTCATCCTCATGTGAACTGTTGCGATGGTACTCCAACACAATGCTAACACATCTCTGTACACTGTCAACCCCCATGTCTGAACTAGTCGGGTGGCCAGTCCAACTGTCACGCTCAAACCACGAAAATGCACATCCTCATGCCACCATCAGTTGTTTCTCAGAACATCCCGTCACATCCTCAACTCGATCAAGAATCCATCTCCATATGTGTAAGCCATGCTCAAGTCCATGAAGTAGCCCTCATCTCATCTGCAACATGCTGTCCATGAGGTCTGGTACTAATGTGCTGCATGAAATCAACCACATCTATCCCAACATCATCCATATGTGTGCCTCCTCAATATGAAGAGACCATCTCATCAAACTCTGACTCTCGATGTGTCACATCCAGGTCCATGAAGCAACCTCCATTATATCTGCAATGTGCCATCCCTCAAGTCTGCCATAAAAACAAGTATACACCTGTCTCATTTATCCATGTGTTGCCCATGATCGTAGATCAATCAGCGCCCATGTGTCAAAAGTGGTTAAGTCTCGGCTCAACCCATGCCCAAGTGTTGCCACCAAGGCATCATCATCATTGTAACTCCATCACTCCAAAGTGTCTCATACCGATCCTCCACATCAAGTCACTCTTTCAAGCCATGTCCCATGCATGTACTTGAAAGTATGCACCCCATCCTGCATCAAAGTCTCTGACCTCAGCTCCTCAATGCATCAGATCCTCTAAGTCCACCATATATGAAGTCCTCAAAAGTCACAACAATCTCATGTCATCATGAGCTCCATGAGTCATCTCCAACCAACATATCAGCAAACATACAAGTATTGACCCAAAGGTTTATGCAAGATGCCTCAGCTCCCCATGTAGTAGAAATGCTCCATACAATGCCCACAACTCCATCCAAGTCCGTGGCCTTGTTGTACAAGAGTGCACAACCTCTCCATCGACTCACAAGTAAAACATCTCCATGTCACATTAGCAAATCTACCTGCACAACATCCTTGCTTTGGCACTCCTCACTAGATGCCCATAAGTGACACCTCTACAAGTGCTCCTGCACAATGTCCCTGCATAAGATTGCCATGCTCCATGTCTCCAACCTAATGTCCACGACTAAGTTGCCCATGTAGTCCAACCAAGTAGACCCATCACAACAATCGGTCATCCTCATCCAAGTCTACAATCTTCGGTCTAGTGAACTCGGTCACCCAACCATATCATCATCATCAGGAGTCCCTTCCATCATAGCTCCCCCACTAAAGGTTCCACCAAGACTTGCTCTTGGTCTTGGCCATGAGAAGTCCACCCAAGCATCATCAACCTTACGTGTGTGCCCTCCATTCTGTCCATGAGTCATGTCGGGCACTTAGCCAATTCTCCATGTGGCTAAAGCATGACCCAATCTTTCGCAGCGATCATCATGTTCCTCCCTTGTCACAGGCCTTTGTACCTTCTACCATAAGGTCACAAACAACCCCAACAAGTTCTACAACAATCAACAATCCTTGCTTCTCTATACAAGGTTTCACCATAGTCGTCCATGGTAAGATGCTCCCTTGCATCAGCAATCTGATTTTTCTCTTCCCTGCATACCGTCCATCTACCAAATGCTCAAGTGAAACACAAGTATCAATACTTACTTCATCGTCGTCATGAGGCTCCTCCATGTGAGTATCCCCATTCATCCATGTCTGCAAATTGCACGATCCTGGTCCAACTTGATCAACCTCAAGTTTATCCTCCATCGTTGTCACATCTGCAACATCCTCAACTATCACAACTTCCTCTTCCTTGTTAGCACAATCTGCAACTTCATCTTGCCCCATTGTCCAACCAAGTTGAAGAAGTTCGCCTTCAACATTCTTTTCCAAGAGTTCAAGCTTATCTCGAATCCGAGGATTCTCTTCTTTCATCTGCTTCAACCTGTACAAGGTAAGCAAGAGCTTCCCTTCGCATTCTTCCAAACCTGCCACGTCTTGTCGTTCAACTTGGCCCAAGTGCTAAGCTTCACCCCTGCTAAACCTGTTTCACCAGCTTCACCAAGTTCGTTGCAACCATGAACCAACCCTTGTTTCACTTGTATGTGAAATCAGCGTTCTTCACCTGCAAGTACCTGCTTCCACTGTCACTTCGTCACGAGCAACCTTGCTCTAACACCAGCTCCAACCGAGCTCTGATACCAACTGTCACGCCCCTACACCTACGGTAGTCTTTCAACCACTCATAACGAGGTGCGACACTACCAACCGTTTTCTTTTCACCAATACTTGCGATTGTAGACTACACCTTAACATTCCATACTTAGTTTTATTTTCATTACCAATTATTATTATGTTTCCTTTATACCAATGAACACCCATACACATTCGTTATCAACAGCATTATACAAGAGAAATGCACAACAGTATAAAGGGAGGGGCAACTCCCTGCAATATGAGTCTGCCCAATATCAATATATTATACAATTTTTCCACTTTTACAAAGTATAGGCTAAGTCCTTGGGAAACCCCAAATTTACACAGCCAAATTTCCAACTTCGGCAAACTCGGTTGCCCAACTCGTCGGCGCCTCCGCACGGTCGCCGCACGACTCACCAACCCATCGTTCACCTCGTCGCACGTCTTCACCTGGCTCGCTCTTCGTTGGTCAGCAAACGCACAAACCGTGTACACCCGCCCACACGCAGTCCCACTTGCCAACCCTTGGCAAACGCCCAAATCGTGTGAAACAGCATGTAGTACCGCCTGCCCAACTCTACGACCTCTGGTTCCAACCTTCGTCTCCACCGTTCCGTCATGCACGGCCCGCCCTCACTCGGTCGCCCGTCCACACAGCCTCACCGTGTCGACCAACTCTTTGTTCAGCAAACGCCCTACTTGGGACGCTCGTCGTGCACGCCTACCCGAACGCCCTCACGGTCACCCGCACGCCTAGCTCGATCACTCGTTGTGCAACCTTGCACGGGCGCCCTCACTTGGTCACCCGTCGTGCACGCCTACACGGACACCCTCACCCGGGTCGCCCATCGTGCAGCCCTACACGGGCGCCCGCTTGGGTCGCCCGTCGTGCAGCGCTACACGGCGACTTCGCCCAACTCACACTTCCGCTCCGCCTTCGCCCTACGTCCAAGTCTTGTTGAGAGATGATGATCAATGAATGATCAATGTCCAAATGATTCAACACGTCCACCAATATATATCCTTGGCAGGGCAAGTTGGCTCACCCGGCTGACTCGTCCTCCAAGCTCCACACGCCATCAACTATCAAGTCGGCTCCCCATAATCATAGGTCGGCCTTCATACAAGTTACCACATTCTCCCATGTGTATAAACAAGCTCGCCCACCCTTCTAACATGCGCATAATCCATCGCACATTCAAGAGAGAGCTCGCCCATCACATAACCGCAGCCGTTCAGCTCAACCGCTCGTCCGTTCAAGCCTACCCGCGCGCACGCACTGTCCACCTGTGCACCCAGGAACTGTAGGTCGTTACATAAAGTATCGAGATTGGAAAATGACGTGCTAGTTCGAATTGCACATTGGTAGGGTTGTTTGGACTTCACGGTGATGGAGATGAATGACTTTGATATGATATTGGGGCAGGACTTTCTGAAGGGAAACAAGGCAATTGTTGTCCCGTTTTGTGACAAGATTATGTTGATTGGGGACGCAAGGACGTGGAATTTACTTACTCACCAACATATGAGGGAAGTAAACCCGCAACATGTGTTTGCACTAAGTATGAGTAGGGTGATGCGAGATTCATATGTTGAGACATGTGACAGTGATGAGGGAGGTTGAGGATGATGATGGAGTAGGGATGCCTTTTTCAGTCGAGATTTTTGATGTATTGGCCAAATATACAAATTTGATGCTTGATGAGTTGCCGAAAGTACTTCTACCAAGACGTGCAGTGGACCATCACATTGAGCTAGAGTCGAGGAAGCAAGCACCAACAAAAGCTCCTTATCATTTATCAAGATTGGAGTTAGAGGAGTTGAAACAACAGTTGAATGAATTGGCTAATGCAGATTTCATATGACCTTCAAGGTCCTCATATGGTGCTCCAGTTTTGTTCCAGAGGAAGAAAGCTACGAATGAGTTATGGATGTGCTATGATTATCAGGCACTGAACAAGAAAACGAGAAAGAAGAAGTATCCTTTGCCACTTGTTGTGGATTGCTTTGATAAGCTTACGAAAACCCGAGTTTTTTCGAAGCTAGATTTGAGGCATGGGTATTATCAGTGCGGATAACAAAGGGGGATGAGAAGAAGACCGCGATTGTGACGAAGCATGGGAGTTTTGAGTTCCTTATCATGCCATTCAAGTTGTGCAATGCTTTTGCTACATTTTTCACATTGATGAATGATGTTTTGTGTCCATATTTGGATTCGTTCGTGGTTGTATACTTGGACGACATCGTGGTATTCAGTGATAATATGGAAGATCATAAGAAGAATTTGGCTTTGGTATTCGAGGAACTGAAGAAGAATCAGTTGTACTTGAAGAAGTCGAAGTGTGTCTTTGCCTAGACCGAGATTTTGTTCCTTGGACACATATTGGGTCGAGGTCACATATGAATGGAGCTAAGCAGGGTGCAAGCGATTGAGGATTGGGTTGAGCCGAAGAATTTCCATGATATGAGAGTCTTCTTGAGGATGACCAACTACCAGTGGAAGTTTGTAGAGGGGTACTTTAAGGTGACTACACCGTTGACAAACCTTTTGAAGAAGGACAAGCGATGGAATTGGATGGAGAAGTGTCAAGCAAAGTTTGAGGATTTGAAGAGGAGGATGGTTACAACATCGAGACTGAGGTTACCTAACTTTGAGAAACCATTTGAGGTGCACACAAATGCTTCTAATTTTGCGATTGGGGGAGTACTCTTGCAGGATGGGCATTCGATGGCATATGAGAGTCGAAAGTTGTAGGATAGAGAGAAATGGTATCCAGTTCATGTGAAGGAGATGACTGCAGTCATCCACTATTTATAGGTATGGAGGCATTACTTGATTGGGAATCCTTTTGTTGTCAACATTGACAATGTTGCAACGATTCATTTTGCATCACAACCGAAGTTGTCAGCGAAGCAGGCTCGTTGGCAGGACTTCTTGGCAAAGTTCGACATGACTATTGAGTATAGGTCGAGTAGAATCAATGTAGTTTTGGATGCCCTCAGTAGGAAGGGACAATTATAATCACTTGAGGAGGAAGAGGACTGAGCCAAGCGCAGTAGGATTTGAGTTCATATGATTGATGAGATGTAGAGTAGACAATGTGTTAGTGTGGAGACCGATATTCAGGCGAAGAACATTTTGAAGCAGGTGAAGGAGGGGAAGACTCAAATTTTTTTCCTACGATATGGACTCATGTTCTACGGAAACCGACTCTACATTCTGAAGTCATCTAGACTTAGGAGGCACCTCTTGAAGGAGTGTCGCAATTCTCCATGGGCTGGCCACCCAGGGTAGCGTCATTCTTTGGCATTGTTGGAGAGGGAATACTTTTGGGAGAAGATGAGAGAGGATGTGGAGTAGTATGTTCATATGTGCATCATTTGTCAGCATGACAAATCAGATAACCAGAGACAGGGAGGATTGTTGCAACCTTTACCGATTCTAAAGAGATCATGGATGAGTGTTTCAATGGACGTCATCACTCAATTACTGCAGGTGCAAGGGTATAATAGGATTATGATCGTTGTTTATTGTTTTTCCAAGTATGTTGTCTTCATTTCGATGAAGATACCATGTGGAACCAAGAATATTGCTGAGTTATTCTTCAAAAACATTGTGAAGTATTGGGGGAGTACCATTGAGTATCGTGTTTGACCAAGATCCATGATTTACAAGTACATTTTGGACCACTTTGTTCAAGTTGGTTAGGACAGAGTTGTTGCAGAGTTCGAGTTACCATCCGCAGACAGATGGGTTGACTGAACAAATTAATGCATTTTTGGACGACCACTTGAGACATTATGTGAGGGATGATAAAAAAAATTGCCCTAAACTCTTGGATGTGGCTTAGCTTAGCTACAACTTGCAGACGCGTTTCACAACTGGGTATAGTCCATTTGGGTTGATCAATGGACAGATGCCTGTTGCTCCACACATTGTGCTACTGAGGGGATTTTTGAGGAGTCCACATGCAAAGAGATTCTTGACAACATGGTAGGAGTCTTTGGAGTTAGCACAGGTGCCCCTGCATGATGTTGCAGGGAGGATGCAGAAATGGGAAGATAAGGATAGACGAGACACACACTTAGATGTTGGGGATATGGTTTTTCTTAGGATCAACGGAGACCAGTTTCAGCCGCTGAAAGGGACTGCGAGATATTTGATGAGGAAGTATGAAGGGCCATTTTGGGTGAAGAAGCGAGTTGGTGAAATTGCTTATGAGTTGGAGCTTCCGAGCCATGTCCGTTTGAAACATCCTGTGTTCCATATGAGTTAGCTCAAGAGATGTAGACTTGGTGCACATCATCTTGAGAGGACACCACCACTGAGGGGACCAACCATGATTGTGAATAGACCAAACTTGATTTGGATAAGATCTTGGATCTTAGGACTACAGGTGTTGGGAGTGTTGCATGAAGAGAGTTCTTCGTTCGATGGAAGGACGCAATGGAGATGAGCGGTTGGGAAAAAGAGGATTTGATGTGGAGATGGAAAAAGGAGATTTAGAGTTTAATGAGGGGCTGGCACAGTCGATAGGGTTTCTGAGGACGACAATGAATCATGATGGGGGAGGATGTTACGAACCGAGTCGAGAGCCCAACTAAGCATACACGAGTCGTAGAGGTGAGTCGTAGAGACGG
Source organism: Pinus taeda (assembly GCA_000404065.3). Lineage (NCBI taxonomy): Eukaryota > Viridiplantae > Streptophyta > Pinopsida > Pinales > Pinaceae > Pinus > Pinus taeda. The sequence goes on along the minus strand of APFE030457293.1, from coordinate 169,664 downwards.
ATGTGCCTGAGTATGTGATGGGCTTGTAGACGTAGAAACAAGCACCCGCCCGACACAGTTTCAGTTAAAGGTGTGCGATGAGCCCGCTTGAGTTTGGTTAAAGGCAAGTTCGGTAATTGGAGACACAGAGTTCGGTTAAATGCATCAGGTGGAACACACGATCAGGGGTGCACACCGAGCAGCATGCCCACACCCGGGCGCAGGTTGACCAACCATAAGCGATGGGAAGATTGGCGAGCAGAGACATGCAGTAGATAGTGGACGGGTAAGGCGAGTTGCAACGACACTTAACAATGGGTGGAAGTGCGACAAGGTCGACAAAAGTATGAGCAAACGAGTATGTGTACTCTTGTGGGCAGGTCGACTTGGTGGACCGAGGCCCCAAGCAACACGACCATTGGAGAATTGCTACTCGGCAGAGCGTATATATCCATGAGATGTGGGTGGAGGAAGGACCATCGAAAAGCCGCAGAGCATACCAAACGACAAGTTTCAATGCGAGGGCTGAGAGGTAAGGCTCTAGGTAAGAAGGTGACCTGAACAGAATGCAGGTGGGCAAGAATGTGCACACACTGCGGGTAGGCAGAGTGCACAACAAGGAGTTCAGGGTGTGGGTAAGGTAACACGCTGTGAGGCGTGGGCAGAGTTGAATGCACAATGCGGTGGGTCAAATTGAACGCACAGTACGGTGGGTGGCGGTTAACGACAATGCAGAACTCGACAACAATAGCAATAGCAGTATAAGCAACGTGCATCATTCGGTTGAGGTCGTGGGTAGCGTGGCATGTGTTGTGGATAGCGGTGCCTGCTGTAGCCCAGGCCACATGCAATCGACAAAGTGTTGTGCTTGGGCAACGACAACATTGCCTTTGTAAAATATTGTAAAATTATTCAGAATTTTATAATGAAGTATTGAATTATAATAATTGCTTTTCTTGGTCTCATAGGCATGTTGGTACTATTGTTATGTAATGCCATAGATAACTAATAATGAAGAATAACATAAATAAATATGTTGGTAGGTGTAACTTGGAAAGTGAAAAAAATTCTAAGTATGGAAGCCTAGCCGATGCCGCAGGATGCCCTGAGTGTTGGAACCAACTCGGGGGCGTGATAGAAGGGTAGCAGATCTTTATGCCTCTCGAATTAAAACTGTATAAAGAAACTCTCAATATCTTTATTTTAGAGAGACAAATTATTTTGATCTCATAATTAACTACTTGAAGAAATTCTTCAACCTTACACCAATTTAGAAGTTAGCTATTAGGAAATATCATTCACATCAATTACATTTAACAACTCCTAAATAATAAGAACAAAGTTTTTGAACCAATTATCACACCTAAGATATGTAGGAATTATATACACCAACCCTCCTCCTTAACTGCTACTTGTGTTAATGTCAATAAGGAGGTATTCATCAATATGTTCTCCTTTGCAACATATGATCCACTATCAACTAAAGCACCTCTTGATTAACCACCTAACTAGCAAACTCTCTTTGTGGTCTAATTCGACACTTACACATTAAACATTCCCAAAATGTGACATCCATATAAGGAAACAATTATCCACCATAATGCATGGGTAATCAACTGCTTTAACCACTGCTAATCTCCTTCATGTATATGGTTCATTCAACCATCCTTTAATTACATATCTTCATATATGTACTTGCACCTTTAACTCTTTATCACCATCATCATTATTCTAGGTTTTCTTAGCCTACCTGTAACCATGCTTTGGGTTTTCTGAGCTTACCTTCAATCATGGTCATGATGTCCCTTCATTAGATGTTCAAGGATCTCTCTCTCTCTCTCTCTCTCTCTCTCTCTCTCTATATATATATATATATATATATATATCCTTGTCCATATGTTCCTTATCTCTCCCAAACTTGCATTTCTTCATCACATCTTCAAGTGGTTTACTTACCATAAGCAACATATCTAGTAGTTTCAGATAACCATAAACCATCACACCAAATGGTTTCTAATTGACCATAAACTTTCCTCTATCATGTTGTTTCTAGCTTACCATGAACCTTGCACCACAAAGTGGGTTTTAGATTACTACGAATTACATTGGGATATACATACATTCATCGAGTTTACATCATCATTGACTCAAGCATATATAATTATCATACTCCATTCATAGAAATATCAATTACACACTCAAACATTTTCTAGAACCAATACATTAGCTCAAAAGTGACACTATAACCTTGCATACAATTGCAATGTGTGACTCAAATTACAATACATTCTTTAATCTATTCCACAATACTCACACAACTCTTAACTTTGATGTCCACCATTGTTTGACTTCTTTAATCTATTCCACAATACTCACACAACTCTTAACTTTGATGTCCACCATTGTTTGACTTCCACTACTATCATCTTCACCGCTGCCACAAGCTCTATCATGAACGTTTCTTTTTTGCTACTTTAAGGATCACATCTATGTCTTCACTTGCACTTTCTTCACTATGGGATTTCTTGCTCTTACTTTTGTACCCACATACACAAACTTTCTGGTTTTTTTTTGCAAACAATGCATCATCGATGTTCATATAAAAGGAAATCCATCTATCTAGATACATAGGTGTCATATGTTGTATTGGGAATCCTTTTCACGTACATGACTTGTCAACATATTAAATTCTCGCTAACTTACAATCCCCTTTAATCAAAAGCACATCGTTTCAATTCCACATCAAGCTTAAATATGAGTCCACTTGCTATCCTCATACCTATCTAAGCGGTCGATTCCACAATAATGTGATACCCCTAATATAAGAAAGATACATGCAATATTCTTACGTATATTACAACATTAATCTATTTAGGCCAAACTTATCAAGGCTTACAAAATACTTGAAGAAATCAATAAAATACCAAAACTTCAAAATGTTGAATACAACAAATCATATAGCCCTACAAAATAAATAAATAAATAAATAAAAGAAAATATATATATATATATATTATTACTTCAAATAAAATAAATAAATATTTTAATAAATAACAAGCCAATTTACAACTTCAATGGTTTATGCCGTAAAGCTATCATCTACTATTCATCAGTTTATGCCATAAAGCTATCACCCACAAGTCATAACGTCTCGTTGTAAGAGAGGAGACATACGAAATTTTGTTGTTGACTAATGCACTCTGAATTTAATCTGTCAACCTCCTTTTTGAAATCCCCCTCCCACGGAATCTTTTGATTTATCCTCGCAGTCATTCTTGCACCAGCACAACCTCAACTGCATTCTTTCCACCTATTAACCAAATCAACAACACAAATGGTCCCAACACAACTCTACCCACACCTCCTCCACTCATGCAATGACTGATTGTACAGTGCATTTCCTTGGGCAACGACAATGACAACAACGTCTTTCCGGAATTAATCAATGATTTATGCATGTGCCCATCGTCAGTCTTCAATTTCTGCAACTTGACAAGTCGTTGAACGGTTGTGAATTGAGATCTAACGGTTTCCATGACGTGTGCTGTAAATTTAGCAATCAAAATGGATGAACTCTTTTCACAACTTTAACTCTTTAACCTGTTGCATCGCAAATGCCCTACTCATAAGGGCATCACATGTAGAGAATTTGATTTACAACAATTGATTGGCCAAAGTCATTTTGGCCCACCCACCTTTCCCACTATGGTCACAAGTTCAGCATTTTCCTATCTATCCTAATTTACATACCAATTTAGGAAACTAGTTAATAGAAAAATACCTTTCACACCAACTAGATTAAAGTAACCAACTCTTAAATGATAGTAATAAGCTCCTTATTAACCAATTATCACACCGAGAACAAATAAGAATTGTATACTCCAACATCTCACAAGATAAAATTATCCCATTGTATAATATGGAAGTCATCAACTCACAATCAATAGAGTGAAGCAAGGAGTATGAAACATAATGCAATGAAAATATGAGACTAATTAAATTTGTCCCATACTCATGTAAGGGTTATTACATATGATTTTCCTCTGGTCATATGTAACGATCCCCCATTTTTCTAGTGGTATTGTTTACCATTGTGTTCGCAAAGAACTTATGCTCATGGAGATTCTTATACCACTCTAACACTTTACATCTAATGCCTAAGTGACTTATTAAAATGGAAGCCAAATGTATACCTTTGAGCGATGATTGGAAGACAATATATCAAATAAAGACTAGAATTTTCAAGTCCAATAAGTTTCTTGATTTATAAGTGATATTCTTGATTTATAAGTGAAGTGTTTCTTGCAATCCATGTAACAACATAGATGCTTCTATATATAGATTCTTATACCACTCTAACACTTCATATCTAATGCCTAAGTGAAGAATTCTTGTTAAAATAGAAGCCAAATGTATATCTTTGAGCAATGATGGGAAGAAAATATATCAAATAAAAACTAGAATTTCCAAATACAATAAGTTTCTTGATTTATAAATTAAACGCTTCTTGCAATCCATGTAACAACATAGATGCTTTTATAAGCTTTTACTTATTGCAATCCATGTAACAAATAGATGCTTTTATAAGCTTTTACTTATCGGACATTACTCCAAGTTCCATTCAAACGGAATGATTATTCAAACATTACTTCAAATCTCCATTCAAAAGGAATGATTATTGTTCCCTTTACCTTAAGAATAGCCCTTTGCTCTTACCACTTCGTAAATATCAATATTTACCTTTAATAAAATATAATTTATAATAAAATATATATTTTTAAAAATAATTATATTTTTTATTAAATATATTAATAAAGAGAATATTAAAAGAATATTAAAGTAAAGGGAAGATAGTAATTCTACACATCTAGATACAATTAATTTTATATTGGAAGTTGATAATAGATGCTATAGTTTTCTAAATCACTTTTTTTTTTTGAAATAAAAAATATTAGGAATAAGTTAAGAATACAAGAATAATAGTTGTGATGCAACATAGTATCTGTCTCTGCCACTAATTAATTGATTCTCCTTGCATAAAGCTTATGCATTTGTTCTCAAACATGCACAACCACCTCCCCGCAACGGTTGATCAATGACATTCAAAGTTGTTATTAATTGATGTGGGTCCCATAGTTCTAAGTAGTAATTAAAAAATATACTTGTATATTTATTATTTTGGTAAACCTTGGACAAAGCTTTCAGCACGGTCAAAGCTCTGCACACATGCATTTGTTCTCGGACACACACAACCACCTCTGCACAACCACTTTTGTATTCAATAACACCCTTTGATTGAAGCTTTCTCTGCACAACTACTTCTATATTCAATAATGTTCTTCAGTCGAAGCTTTCTCCACACAACTACTTCTGTATTCAATAACACCCTTCAGTTAACACAATCAAAGCTCTTTCCACATGTATTTTTTCTCTGTACAGTTCCACCGAACAAAACCTAGGTCATCTTGTAATCTCGGGGGAATAAAGACACCTTCACACAACTTCCTTTGTGCAACCACCTGCGCACACGACAATCATTAGATTCAACATTATTAAATAATCGTTCTTACAATTGGGTCAGAGGTCTGAATTGACAACATAATGTTTTCAAATATGTGTGAAAAGATGATGTGTGGAACAAGGAACATAAACCTTTGTTCTCACATACGTCCACACTTTGATATGGCATATCACTATGTCTACGATATTATTGGTAATATTCATTGACAACGTAATAATATTATTTCGAAATGTGTAGAACGCTCTCCACACAAGCACATTTTACAGTGAACGCTTGTTGTAGTGTAGCTGAAACAAATGTTTTTGTGCTTCAGACTTTGGAAATCAATTGATTAAATAATTAAGCATATGTGTACAGTTGTATTATTTATAATATTTTAATAATAAATAATTCATATCATCGTATTTAGAATATCGCTACTCATGATATTGAGTGCGAAGAAGTCGATCGTGCGACAATTGTATGCTATCTTTTAACTTTTCCACAATCAAATAATGCTTTGCACTCTTTCACATGTTTCGATAAAAAATATACAGTATAATTACCACCTCTGCACATGAACATCCACACTCATACTACTTCCTCCATATAAATACTTGACATTTGAAGCTATTATTAATTAATATGGGTTTGCATCCACTTTCTCTGCACGACTACTTCCGTACTCAATAATGTCTTTTGTCAGCACAGTCAAAGCTCTACGCATGATCAGGTGGGTACTGGTGGCCACCCTCTTATTCCACCTATACCTCTAGTCAATTTCATTTGTTTCCTTAATTATAGCAGCCTTTACTATTTCTGGCAGTTTTTTGGGTCTTGAACTTCTAGAGCTATTTTGACCCCCTAAACAATGTTTTCGTGAGGTTCGCAACAAACCCACAATACTCGATTGGTCCAGCGGCAAATATTGTAATACTTGGAGGGATATTTCCAATGAGGTATTGTACAGGCCAAACGAAGATCATATGACCAAGTTACAAACCCGGGAAGTTGGTTTCCCAACTAACCCCAATGGGGTCTGCAAACTCTTGGCGTTCCATCTCCTGGGATTAGGGTATTGTTTGTTTAGGGTTTTACCTTGTTGTCCAATAATAAAAATGCCCTTGAGCTTCATTGTAACATAGTTCAGAGGCATGTAGTCGCCACATCTCTTCTAAGAGATAAGCTACCATCGCCTGAGCTAGTTTATTTCCATTATGTATGTAATCATATTTTAGTTCTTTTATGTTAATGAAATGAAGTTTTATTTCTATTGCATCTTGGTGTTTATGTTTATATCTATATTCTATTGAATTCCTGTATAAGTCGAAATCAGTGGTATTAGAGCAGTCCGCTCTTTTTCTATTTTTATTTGCATGTCTTGAAGGAGGTCAAGGTATAAGGAGTGAGGGATTGAACTAGTTGAACCTTTGAAAGATGATCCTCGCAAACCCCAACAGCCTCCCATGGAAAAAGAAAAGAAAGATGAGGGAGTAGGAGATCCTTTCAAAATATTGCTAGAAGAAGCCTTGGGTGACAAAGGAATGTGATGATGGATAACTTTTCTTAGATCCTTCGACGACTACCCACAAGTGACACATCTTAATCCAACAACCACTCTAGAGGTGCCACTCCCTTTAAGGTACAAGCCAACTTTGACATTCCCATATTTGAAGTTTGGATAGATGCAAACGTTGTAGATAGATGATTAAATTTGTTGGAAGGATATTTTTTAGTTCATGACTTTTCCAATCGGGAAAAGATTACTTTTTCACTCCTCAAAGTGCCCCCCCATGTAAAGGACTGGTGGAAAACCCTCTGTGAATAGAAGGACGAGAGGGATTCCTCACTGCTTTCAGGATCACAAAGCCGTGTTGTTTGCTATTAGGGGAGTTAACCTGTCTGACTCTAATCTCATCATTTTTAACGTTGATAAAGCCGCTCCTCGCCTTTCCCATCAAATTTCTTTCTAGATCATTGTGTGAATATTCCATCGGAATATTCATAACACTTTGGTGGATGAGGGCTCTTCCACATGTGTTATGTTTGTATCTTGCTGGAAGACTCTTGGCTCTCTGGCGCTTGCCATGTCCAACACGACTCTCCAAGCCTTTGACGGTCATAATTTCGTACTAAAGGGGTTCTTCCTTTTTTTAACTATTGATTTAGGAGGAAAAACCGTCCATGTTGATGTTGAAGTTGTCAATGCCACGTTAGATTACAACCTACTCCTTGGCCATAGTTGGTTTTATGCGATGACTGCAATCATCTCATATGTTTTCCATGTACTTTGATTTCCTCATGAAGGCAAGATTGTGACCATTGACCAATTGGACTATTGTGTGCCATTGGCCCAACTTACCACTACAGGGACCTCAGTCCCACTTGTGGGGGATCACCCCGGTCAGCATGAGAGTGTTGGTGCAGGCTTGTTTAAAAGCTCAAATTTTATTGGGGTATTTCCTAAATTACCCTTGCCTGGCATTATTTTCACTCTTACCACAACTCCTATGCATATGAACTTTTTTGACACTTATGGACCCCATATACCTCATACTCCTTGGGTGGTGTCGCTTGATTCTATGGAAGTTGATCAAGCTAGTGAGCACCCTTCAACTCTTGTTGTGGAAGAGATTGCCTCTCCGATAGTCCCATCAATACCTCGTGATGCTAGTCAGAAACTCCATCCCAACATGGAATATGACCAAGATCCTTTTCCCACACAGGGCACCCCTCTTCTTGTTCCACATGACTCCCTTGATGACGACCTCCCTAGTTAGTCAACTTAGAGGTCATGGATCTATCCACTAATAATCATAGGGATATTATGCCTCTTCCTACCTCTAATATCCCCAATTTTGAACAAGTAGGGCTTCGTAACTTAAATCTAGAACCAACCGAGGGGGCATCTCCTTGACCTTCATTGGAATTGCTACCCATGGAAGGAGTCCAGTCTTGGGATTCTACTACCGAACTTGCCTGTGATTTTTCCAACTCCTTACCACCTATTGACAAGTGCCTTGTACACCCTTTATGTCTTGATCCTCCCTTATGTCCTCAAGTTAATTTTGAGAGAACGACTATGTTAAAATGTCCATGGCGTGGTCAACCTATCTAGATTGGGAAGTTTGATTTCCTTTGGCATGGCCCCACATTGGTGAGTGATCCCCTTACCCTCCATGAGTTCTGTTGACGGTTCTAGACTCCCCAACATTTAGGGGATCACCTCGATATGAAGTCCCAACTAGACCTCACAACATTTAGTGTGGGAGTCACATCCGGTATGATGGCCCAATTCCCATTGTCTTAAGGATTTGCCTCAACTCTTGCTTGTCAACATAGGAGAGTGGTTCACTTTGTCTTCGAGAGGTGAAGTTCGTGTGCCTGGTGAGTGTAAGTGTACTTGTGTCAATGGTTCTTTCACCGTGAGGGGAAAAAGGTGAAGGTGAGTTCCAACTTGAAAGGGATCAATCCCAACTTGGCTAGGAACACACAACACAAAAGGACATACATAACTTTCGGTGGAGCAATCCACTCGGATGCGAAAATCACAACATACAAGGTAAGATAACACATACAACACCCATGGAACAGTCTGAATGAGTGCAATGGGTTTTACAACAAGGTACAAGTGAAAGGTTTGTCTGATGTCCAATAGATCAATTGACATGGACAGGACAACACTAACAACATATACAACACATTTCAATTAATAGATTATGCATTACAACAAATGAAACAGTTCAGAAGAACACAGGTTAAAGCAACATGCATTACAAGTGCTAAAGATCAGTCTTACAACATATACAATACATGTGTGAAAACGTGTTGGCCTGTTAACAGGCTTCTGAATTAAGCGAAAGTTCCAAGATAAATCGTTACACCATACATCACTAACCCTGTCAATGGGGTGTTGGAGCCACTACTTACTCAAAGAAAAGATTACAGAATCTCTTGGCTATGTGGGAGGAGCTAAGGTGAAAAGTCCTTTACATGTACAAATGAGGGGGTATTTATAGCCAAGGGTGAAACTGACCGTTGTGGCTGTTCGACTACCCACATGACCATTTGACTTCCATGACTCTTCGACTTACATGACTCTTTGTTCAACAAGTGCGTCTCTTGGACTTCCACATTACATCACATTGATTGACAACAAGCCCATAGTGAGGATGTGGGCGACATGACTCATGAATTAACTCAACATAACTTGACATGACAATGCTGGTACATTCGTGCTGCTGTTGGAGTGCATGTCGAGCTATATTGCTGCTAGGTGATGGATGTCTTCATGGTGTATTATAGCTTCACCTTCACATGGAGAAGTGCACAAAGTCTTCGATGGTCCTTAGTTTGCTTGATGAAGCTTTAGCATGTTGTTCCTTGCTTGCATTTTGGAAGGCTTGACTGGCTCATCTGTTCGTGAATGTGCTTTTTCGTTGCGTTCATTCGCTTTGCATGCTTCGTTCGTTCGTCCGTTGGTGAACCTGTCATTTTTCATGTGTTCTCTTCGTTCATCCCATTCGTCGTCTTGCCATTTTCGTTGGTGTACCTATATATGCAGTCACTCATGACGAGATGACATCAAATCCAAAACCTCTTAGTCTGTCATGACACATGATCATTTGGGTGTAGGTGACCGGGAGAGGCAGCAAGTCTGTGATGCTAGATGATGGATCCAGGCAACTTCTGATGAAAACTGCACAAGAGTCACTAAGAGATGGAGACAGATAATATGAGTCGACAGTGACTGTCTGTAAGGTCTGGTTTAGTAGGGAGGAAAAATTGCGCAAATTTTGGGAGGAATAGTCTGGGCTGCTAGAAGGCAAGGAAAACATTCTCTGTGCATTTTTCAGAACGAACGGGCAGTGAGTTTGGACAGTTAGATTTACGTAGTTTTTTAGAGGAACGAGTCGAGTTGCGTGAAGGGTCAGCAAACAGGGATTGCGCAATTTTTCTGGGGAACTTCCCAGGTCACTGGTAGCCAAAATTTCACAATTTCCGGAGGGAAATGGCAATTGGTTGCTAAGTCACTAGCAACAAAAACTACCCAATTCAAGGAGGGAATTGGCAGTTTGCTACTAGGCGATGTTTGCTAGGAAAACTGCATTGAGGCTGGTCGACTGATCATCTCTGCACAATTTCTGAGCTAAGATGACTAATGGGCAGCGGAAGGCTTACTCATGAGCACTGCACAATTTCTGAGATGAACAGTCGGTTGACTGTCAGGGTGACTGACAAGGAAAATTGCGCCATTTTTCTAAGGGAGACATGGATGGGTACTTGGTGTCTATCTAGCCTATTAGCACAATTTCCTCAGTTAGTTGAGCAGGTGAGGTCAGTGGCCTTTGCAAAAATTTTGAGGGGAGTTAGTCCTGAGGTGACTGTCGAGTCCAACTGTCTGAGTGGCCAGCATGAGAGTTGATTGGATGGCTTGCGGGCAGCGCAACTTGAAAAGACTATCTTGGTGCTTCTGCACTTTTTTGGTTAACAATCGATCGGGTCGATGGCGGGGTGATGGTCTAGCTGTCAGAGGGGAGTCTGGTCGTCAGAAATTTCAGCAAAATACTAAGTGTGTGAATAATCGAAAGATGCATAGGTGATCATACAAACACACACTCACATGACTTGACAACGAAATGCTCAAACCATCCAAACATACATGTTCCACATGAATGACCGAGGGTGTAAGTGACAAGCGCGACACTTGTGGTTGATTGTTCATTGATCGAGATGATGCTTGTGCGACAATGAATGTGACTTCGTGTGTGAGTGCGAAAAATGCTTTCATAGTGAACACAAAAAGCACATACTAAGCCAAGACTTTTATCATGACCAGAACATGGTTACAAGCATGACTTAGACATCAACATGTAGAGATGAATGCAATGAACAAGAAAGGCGGATGTAAAGACTCACACAAGCTCACAGAGTGAACCCGAGTGTGTGTAGTCATCAAGTGAAACTCTTCAAGGGAGGCTCTGAAATTGGTGCAGGCCAAAATTTTGGAGGGTGGTTGTAGCGCTACAACAAGTTCATGTATCAAAACCCTTGGCCTTTGCCTGACTATGGTCACACTTTAGTCTGACCTATTGGACTGTGTCACGCTTGTACATATTGTACATGGGAGTGTGATGCTTCATCTCTTTTTTGGTTTGGTTTGTGATGTGAGTATTTGTCATGCCTTATTTATGCCAAAAATCCAAAAAATATATGGCCTTGTTTTTACCTCATCCATGTTTATGTCTTTCATTATGTGATTTAACCATGGGTCTAGTCTTTCTGGATGGCTTTTACAAGATTGGGTGGTGTTTCTATTGCGACATCCATTGGACCTTAGGTGCATTCTATTGAACTCATAATATAGGGGTATGCCATATATCACCATCACGAAAGAATTATTGGCCGTTAGTGCATATTTATGCCTTAGGTCCAACCCTGTCAAGTTGCAACTTTCGCCACTTCCTTTATGCATGTCGTAGCTTAGTGGTAGAGCTTACCCACTCATGGATACCCTAGTTAGCACCTCTTTACCAAGTTGGTGTCCATGCAGTCATTTTTTACTCCTTGGAATTCCTCCTTCTAACCTGCCATGACCTAGAATCTAAGTCACATGTTCCCTTCTTTGTCTCGTTTCTAGGTTTACCCCAGGAGGATTCCACCATTTTTATCCCTTGTGATTGCCACTCTTCTATCAGCTTATTTTTGGAGTTTTAGCCTTGGGTCCTTTTTTCCATCGTCATCATTTGCTTGGGCGACGATCTACTTTCACTTGGTGCTTTACCCTTTCTTGGAGGAACCATTGCGATGAGTGGTCCTATTAGCCAACCACTTTTCCTTTTTATGTCATGAGCAATTCCAACATAAGAAGAACCAATTATTGCCACTCTCTATACCACTTGTTCCTCCAATGGGAGTTTTATCTAAGCTCTTTTTAAACTACTTAATTTAGAAAATATTGTCGAGTGAACTTGTCTACTTCACGCTTGTTAAAGTATCTGAAGTGTCGTTTAGCCAATATAAGTTTAAACCTATTTCAGACTGGGATAGTCTAGTTACCAAACTGGAATACCCTAGTCTACTGTCGTTAGGAGGTTCCCTCTCCTATATGTTTATCTCTTTTTCGGGATTGGGGGACAACTTTATGAAAAGTGAACTTATAAAAAGAGAAGGGAGGGAATTGTTGGGTTGTGTTATATTCTTTCCACGACTAGTCCACTCGTAGGGGGGTTACAGGGGGGTAGTAGACCCTCTTGTACATTGCGTCGAGTGCTGTCGGGGGGTAAGAAAGGGGGTGGTAGCCCCCCTTTACGGGTCCAGGGCAACACACTAGAAATTTTTTTTTTTGGACCCTATATTAGGTGGGCACACCTACCTATGGTTTTGTGCATGGATTTTGATACATGGTTTTGGGCACGATGGTTTTTGGTCCTTGGTATTTTGTAGATCCGGTCAAGGGAACTATGGTTATGTTCTAATCTAAGGTTAATGGATTGGGGTTTATGGATGCTTCAGCATTTATATATATGTATTGTAACATTGAAAGGAATATAATGAAAAATCAATCAGGTAGTCCTGGTTTTGGGGTCCAGGGGAAAATCTCTGTGTATATTTGTTTTATGTTTTATGCTCCCGCCATTATTTTTTTATAGAATTCATATGTCGGTAATTTCTGTACGGAATTCAAACCTACATGAACATATTTTAGTCATTGAAATGGCATCGTCAGTTGAGTCTCCCTTGAACATGGCACCTATCTGTTTCATTGCCTTACAATTCGGTTTTAGCTTGCCTAAGAGCCGTACCAACATATAAATTTGTCTACTACTCTAGCTAGTTACTCTTCTAGTCATATGGAGCATGCTTCAATGCCTCCTATGTCGTTGCATGATATCACATGGTGCTCATTAGTCATGCTGCAAGTCACTCTTGTGTCGTGCCGCTATGTGTTCAAGGGAAGTCTTAGCCTGTGTCGGCCATCTGTAGTAGCCTATTGACCTTTTTGGGTTCACCATCCCCATGTCAGTTGTACTTCACTGCTTCACGACTTCATCCATTCATCATGTCATCCTGGTCTGTTTTGTGTTGATTGATGGGGGATACATTAAGGCCCTTCTTCGATGGATCTTCTCTTGTCGAATTTAGCTCATTATCCAAGAGTTTGATCTAGGAACTGGTAGTACCTTGGAGCTTGCAGATCTCAGTGGTAGGCTTCCTCGCGATCGAAAATGGGTTTACATCATTGGCTCTTGATTGATCAAGTTCACTGGTTTTCGACATCAGATCCTCTATTCACACTTAGTGGATTGTACTAGGTACCCTGGGGTCCATTTTCCTCATTGGTGGATTCCCTCACGTCTGTTACTAGTTTATCCCACTGGAAGGTAATCAGGCAGTTTCTACCATGCTCAACTTCAACTCATCTATTCGCATGGTGTAGATTTCTACCATCGGGATTATGTCGAAGACCTTGCGTTAGGTAAATATCACTCTTATATGGCATGCTTCCCAAGTTGCGTTGGAGTTATGTATCATTGATGTACTTTGAGGGCTATCTTGAGGCACTTATTTGTCTGCCACGTGTCCATAGTCCTACTAATGTATACTATGACATAGATCCACATTGTATTTGTTGGTGGCTATGCTCTATTTTTTGAGTCACATGGATCCACTGCGTATGTCTTCTTGGCCATGTTATAGTATTTCATGGCATGGATCCACAGTGTATTTTATGGCGGCCATGTTCTGCATCTTCTTTTGACCGAGAATGGGTATGCCTGCCTTGGAGATGTTATTAGCAAAGTTGATTCTTCAACACTTGAGTTCCTCTGATCTAGCTTCGTAATCTTGGCTCCTTCCTCCCATTTTGAGCATTGCGTATTATTGCAATTCAATTTAGTCATCAGTTGTTCTGACTTCATGCATTAGGGAGCATCTGTTATAACCCTATTTTCCACTCCATTATATTGAGAGAAATCCAATATCAACTTACCTTAGTTGTTTGCTTAAATGCATCCATTTTCACCTTTTCTTTTTACTTATGTGAGATTTATCCCATGATAATTGGGTGAAATTACATAATTGAGGAATTTATTATAATTATTTTTGCAAATTATTATAATTATGAGATAATAATTATTTCATAATTGAGACAATTGAGAAAAAGCTCATAATTGTGAAAAAGGTTTCTAGAGTTTGTCATTCCCAAGGAGATCAACTTGACCCACTTATGTATGAGTTAGCTAGGGGTCCATTATTGTAGAAATTTCGTAACTTCTCAAGCCCCCAAGTGTCTAGATATATTCTCCCGGAGGATAGAATGAGCCTGTATAATCTCACTAAGAGGAAAGGGGGTAAGGGGAGAGTATCCAAACTATAACGTAAGAGCTCTGCGGTAGAGGAGTCCATACTAGAAGTTGGAGGAGAGGATCTTATTTGTTGAAGGTATATCGATGTACTTTCATTTATATGGTTAATAAAAATCTACGTTCCTTCCCCTTATGTCAGTTTTGTAGTAATCTATATGTGTGATTTCTAGATGTTTTGAGTTGACGATCTTCTACAGAATATCACTTGTCGTCTTTGTTTGGTTGTGTTTGTGTGAAGGATTTGGATTGGGAGGGAATGAAAGAGATTTCTTGATTAGAGCGCAAAGATTCTACATCAGGCCGAAAACCCTTCACCAACCTGCGAGGAGGAAATGTACTTGCTCATACTTTATAGTATCAAAAATTGCATCAAAGTTGCATGTAAGGCCATTTGGATTGGGGATTGATGTTAGATGTATCACCCATTATCTTTTGTTGTCTGGTAATATGAATTGGGCTTGAGATCACGGAGCAATAACTCCTTGCATAATTAAATGCAACACCTTTTGCAAGGGAGGCAAAATGTCATATTTTCGCATGTTGGTTGTCTCATAGTGTGTAGAATCTTGTTTTAGTGGTGTCATTGGGTTACATTTGTGTGAATGAGTTGATCTAACAATGTAAACATCTGTCGCACTCATTACCAAATTTTTAATCATTGTCGCACAAGTGTCGTCACAGTCGTCGCAATGTGTACCTTTGGTGTTGCACTTATTGTAAGTCATCACGGAGTCGTCACATTGAGGGAAATGTGTGGTTTATGTGTCACAAATGATCTATGTTGTTGTGTTGTCAAGTGTTTAAGTGTGGTCATAGTAAAGTCATGTCATTGATCACATCAGTTCACTGACCTCACACTTAGCTAATTTTTAGAAATTTCCCAGCAACTTAGCCATATCCGACCTTCCCCAACTACGCATTACGCAGTTCCAACCCTCAAGTTGTAGCCTCGTCCCTTTCCACTACGCAATGTGCAGTTCCTACCTCCTAGGACTGGGCACTGTGCAGTTCCAGTTCTCAAGCCCAGACCTTGGCCCCCAGAACTACGTAATCCAACCCTTCAACATGGCCTCAACTGCGCATTTCATAGTTTTTGAGATAAAGGTCAGGCCTTGAGCTCTTGAGTTACACAATTGTGCAATTACCCAACCTCCTTTGCCTCCCAGAAATACGCAATGGGTTGAACTAGTGCCCATGCCCTCAACTTGTCACTTTGACCTCCTAGACTTTTCAGTTTCCTTCCTCAGTCTAACCTGGATTGCGCATTGTGCAGTATCAAGGCTCAAGCTTCATCCCTAAGCTCTTGAAGTACGCAATCGTGCAGTCACTGAGCCTCTCTCCCAACCTACAATCTCGTACTAGCGTAGTAAGTGGATCAACAAGTGCCATCTTAGACTAGGGGATTTATTGGACTGACGTCATCTCATCATGAGTGAATTGTAAATGAAGGTAATTTATCATACAATGATAAGATGATGAAGAAGGAGATGGAGGAGGGAAACATGTGAAAAGACACTTGTGTAGCTGATTATGCAAGTTGGTAAGTCAAGAGAAGGAAAAAGGGACACTGGTTTGTGAGCACAACTAAAGACTTGATATCATTGAAGACTCCTTACCTCTAAGCCATAAGGAGGTGGATAGAAGAGCATCCTTAAATAAGACATGTAGCAAGCAACAAGATAAGTGACTTGACATTGCCATATCATCAAGTAGTCCATATCAGCAGTGTCATGTCATGTCATGTCACGAGTTGTCATATGCCACATCATCATTGTGAGTTATGTAATTATCTATTTAAAATGTATTGTAAAGTGGAAGTCTAGAGGAAACATACAGAATATCAAGAGTCATGTAGAGTCGAAAAGTCATAGGAAGTCAAAGAGTCACAAGGGTATTCAAAGAGCCACAAGGAAGGTGAAGTATCACCTCATTCGTTCTATATACACCCATGTTGTATGAGAAATGGACTTTTCACCTTGGCTCTTCCAGCATAGCATTAGAGCGACAAACTAGTTCTTTTGGGGAGCAGGGAGTGTCTCCAACGCTCCACTATTGGAGCTAGTGGTGTTCATTTTATACACATGTCTTGGAACTTTTACTTAATATATGAAGCCTCATGGCTAGCATGTTCTTCATGCATGGATTATCAATATTTGTAAGACTATTATGTGGATGTTTGTAATTCATGTTTTCTTTTAATTTGTGCTAGAGTAATTGAACTATTTCGGTTATTTTAGTACTTTATCATATTGATAATGTGATATAATCATTACTATTGTTATCACATCCTTGTGGACTATTCCACTGGATATTAGCCAAATCTCTCTTGTTGATTGGTTGTATTGACCATTGCATCTTTATATACTGTTTCGCTGGATGTCAGACGAATCATTCTTAGTTACGTGTGTCTCTACTAGGGTGGTACTATTACCTCTCTATTAGCGGCTCACTTTCGCTTCTCCCTCGACGGTAGAATAAACTTGACACACTTACAACTGAACATTCACCTAGAACACTCACTTTCTTTTCGAAGGCACATTTGTATTCCTCTCTTTTGTTGATAGTTAGAACCAAAGTAAATATTTAAGAAACTGGAAACCAAGCCATATTCCGGATGGGCTCCTATCCCAAACTATGTGAAGTCTAATTGGGACCACATATCGGGGAGACCCCTTAAATGTTAGCGAGTTTAGCACCATCCAAAAAATGAAAATTCATGAGATTGACATTTAAAACCACTTTGCTGCAGTCACTGAAATGAAGTAATGATGTTTAAAACTTTACAAATGTGAAAGGCAAGCACATTTTTCAAGGGCATCCAATACTACAAGAATATGAAGAGAACCAAGTTATCGTAGCATAGTCTATGAAATATATTTGCATCAGACTCAACAAGAGAAGCTTTAAAACAAAAGGATGACTATCCTTGACACAATACCACAATTAAAAGTTTATGTCAAAGCTAAAAAAAGAGATCATTAAGTCTCGATAATGGATAATTAAAATGTTTTGTGCAAATCTCTCAAGAAAATCAAAAGAAACTAAAGCAATTGAAAGAGGAAAATAAAAAGACAAATGCTCTATCAATGAAGATTAGAAAAATATCACTGAAATTTTTTTCACCAGTGCAAATTAAAGGGAAAGGTGTGGAAGACCAACTCAATAAATAATCTTGCTTTTTATCCACATCACAAAAACTTACTTATGACCATAATGGATCAAATTTGAGATTGTGCTTGAAGGAGGAAATCAATGTCATTTACTCCTTATGAGATTGTTCTTGAAGGAGGAAATCAATGTCATTTACTCCTTATGACTAACACTTAAGTAAGAAAATCGACCATCCCATGTACACATGAGACTATCGACTTGTCCATGCACATTATACAAAGATAAGACAAAGTATCAAAGAACTGGAAAACAAGAATGAAGACTAAGTTACAAAACACATAGACCAGGCAAGAGAGGAGAATTGCGTGATCACAAACATGGTATTTGTCAGCAAAATTAAATGCATCGAATTGATTTAAGAAGTAACGCAGTGGTTTCAAAATTTGTCAAGGCCATGTCTGAAATAGCATTAGATCTAAGATTATTGACTGAACTGATAGAGATGATAGTGACAAGCTATACAAAAGAAGACGTAGCAGTCATTAATGACAGAACAAACAATAGAAAGGAAGAGGTAGCAGTCATTAGTGACAGAACAAACAATAATGCAAGTTCCACGAGGACAGAGAGAAGTGACGCGTCATACATTATTATATTACAAAGTTTGGCATATTACATGGCATATGTTGGCTATTTACAAATGGGTTTTGTGCAGTAATTAGGGTTCTTGACAGCCCATACTACCAATGAGCTATTTACATACCATGTGTATTTGATTCCTTTTATTAGTCCCTACCTCAGCATGGGACTATAACGATCGATATCGATCAATTTTCATATTAATTTAGGCGTACGGAACCATTTAACCAATGTTTTAAATAAACATTTCATCGGTTTTTTGGTTTTACCCAAAGTTTTGTGTTCGAGGTCTTATTGCCGGGCTGTATTAATTATACGGGCTACTGATCCATTTAACCAAACTTTTCATATATTTAATTATACGATATTTAGTTATATGCGGTACTAATCCATTTAACCAATCTTTTCGGATATTGCAAAACGTCAACGTGACATGCAAACCAACACATTTGCATGGACCACAAGTGTCACTTACAAATGTGGTAGGTGTCCTGAGTTTCTTTACACAGTGTTGCACAACGAGGAGCAAGTTGAAATGGTCAATCAGTAAGAGCAATGTTGCTATTGCCCGCAGAAGGTGCAACTGCAATGAGCAATGTTGCTATTGCCCGCAGAAGGTGCAACTGCAATGTTGCCAGTAGTCGAGGCATCCACAAATACATGATTCTCTGTGGCATTGACGTTTAGTTGTATTCCTACTGTGGGTGGATTATACATTGGATTCACAAGTTTGCCATAATACTCTGGTCTAGAATCCAATGGCCGTTCTTACAGGCTATGCATTTGTTACATGTGACAACATTTATTTGGACACATTTCTTACAGGCCATGCAGTTGTTACAAGCAAGATGAGTATGGATGGCTCGTGGCTCTCTTGGAGACTATCCAAATGGTTATGCAATAGGGCGTGTCATGCAAGTGGTCCAGGTAGTTAGATCTCCCCGACACCTGCACTTGCATGGGCTGTTCCAAATTCGTATGACTATCAGTAAGTTGATTATTAATATTATTTTCCAAATTTGAGTGAGTAGTGGGGAGTTAATTACGAATTCCTTCATTTAGCTTAATAATGGCTAATTCTTAAAAATAAAAAATGTGCTCAGAGCTGCATGCTTTACATTTGTTACTTTGTTTTTTTGTCCTAGTGCCACTATTCCAAAGCCTTGCTCATGTTTCAGTGTTATACTCTGGGCAAGTGTTTCAGTGTTATACTCTGGGCCAAGTGCCTGGGTCTGAATGGTTTTCGATTGATTTCTTTACTAATCGTCAAATTCAATCAACATAAAAAAAATTCACTTCTATTACAGATTGTTATTTCTCCGGCCTGATTTTTCGATGATTTTGCTTTCAGGTGGACCTGACGGGGGGTTACTACGATGCGGGAGACAACGTAAATTTTGAATGGCCCATGTCGTTCACAGTGACATTGCTTTCTTGGGCAGCTTCTCATTATGAAAACGAGTTAGGTCGGCCAAACCAGCTAAATAACACTCTCCAAGCAATTCGCAGCTCTGTCCTCTGCAGCCATTGCTTTCAGTAAGATTAATCCTTCTTACTCAAAACTATTACTTGAGCATTCAAAAGTTGTGAGTACAAATTTCGGCGACTATGAAATATCTATCTGAATTGTATATTTTGGAAATATTTTAAAATTTTAGATTTCAAAAGTTGAATGGAAATTTCGTTTGCTTTGAAATTTCTATTTTTATTTTTATGGTATATTTTGAGAATATTTTAAAATCTAACTCAAACTTCTAAAGTTAATTGTTTAATCTAATTTATTTGTGTTATTTTAATTGCTTATCTAACTTTTATTTTTTAAATTCGAACCTTTTTGAAAATATGATATTGAATTAAGTTTTAAGATTTTGAGTTAACTTGTATATATATATGGTAATTTTCTATTGCCTTGTTTCTGCAGCTCTTCGAACTTGCAGACAAATACCGTGGATCTTATCAAGCATCTTGCCCTTACTACTGTTCCTATTCTGGTTTCCAAGTATGTACTCCTGCATACAATTATACACCAATTTTATCCATGCTGTGAACAAAATTGGGGGCATAAAAAATACAAAAAGGTTTGAGTGTTAGATGAGTATCATATTCATAATTTTTGTAATGCTGAGCAGGACGAACTGCTGTGGACTGCTGCTTGGCTTCATAAGGCAACACGCGATCGATCTTATTTGCAATTTGTGTTGGATAACCAAGGATCGAGTTCCGCAGTCAATGAATTTGGTTGGGATAACAAATTTGCAGGTGCCCAGATACTCTTGGCCGAGGTAACCAGTTCGTATACAATAGATATTTTAATTCAATTTTTCGAATTTTATTTTACTGCTACTAAATACTAATAAACTGGTATTTTAATATAATTTTGGTTTTTTTATTTTTTTTAAATTAGTTATAGTTAAATTTTGGATTTTTGTGATCATTAATTTAGTAAATATGTTTTTCTGATTAATCAGATTAATATTATTTAATCTATATTTAAAACTAGCTAATATAGTTCGAATTAACAATGGTTTTCAATCACTTTCCGAAAGTTTAAATTTTAAATTTGATAATACAAACCTCGACATAAATCAACTAATTTAAATCTCAGTGAACTAAATCCATTTAATAAAAAATTTAAATTGCTAAATATAATAAAATACTAGACTTTAACAAATTCAATTAGATAAATAGCTAACAACACTTCTGCTTGTCAAACTAGCCTCTTTCACCCATAATTTGTAAGTATATATCTTAGCTCATATAACAGACCGTTTTGATGCACAGGAATATGTATCTGGAGAGAAGTCGTTGCAGAAATGTAAAACAGATGCAGATTCTTACGTGTGCGCCTTACTGCCCAAAAGTAGCACAGTGTAGATTCGAGTGACTCCAGGTTTAACCATGCAAACCAATAAAAAAAATTTAAAGCAAAGTTTAGAAAGTTTAGCTGAGTAATTTAAGAAATTTAAATTGTATTATTATTATTTTTTAATATGAATGGTGTAAATTTGCATATAACATTTAATAGTGAGATATGTTTTACAAATTTCCAAATGAAAAGTTTATTATGAATATTTGCTGCGAATTCACACCCTTCATATCTAATAATATTAAGTTATCTAAAACTTTAGAAACTTACATGCTTTAAAACTTGAACGCTTAAATCCTTTGCAAGTTAGAGGAATTAGCAGAGTTGAGATTGTATATTTCCTTAGACCTTTCTTCTTTGGTCTTCCTTGCAAACTAATAACATGAGATTTGCAGGTGGGCTTTTGTTTATAAGAGACAGTAGCACACTGCTAGTATACTCAGACATACTTGCAGACGTAAGGATTTCTTCAATACAGTGTGGCACATTGGATATTTGATAACTAAAAAGAGGTTGAATAGAATTGGTAGTATTTGTGATATTAAAAAGGCTGAAAATGATTTAAATCCACTTTTACTTTTGCATTCTTACTTTAAGGTGTCGATGCACTCAATTCATAATGAAACTAGTCATTGGATATTTGGTAACTAAAAAGAAGTTGAATAGAATTGGTAGTATTTGTGATATTAAAAAGGTTGAAAATGATTTAAATCCATTTTTACTTTTGCATTCTTACCTTTTTTAATATCTGTAATTTATATTACTTTAACTTTTATTATGCCAAATAATAAATGTAACATCCACTCAAAATATTAAATATTAAATAGATTGAAAATATTTTACATAATTTATATCTAAAAACTTATAGAACAACTTCTATGTTCCGCAAAAGATAGACTTACTGTCTGTAGCTTCTGTTCCGCAAAAGATAGACTTTACTGTCTGTGCTGCAGCGTGGGGTGAATGGATTTTTGTGAGTGGCCTTACTGAGAAATATGATCCTATCACCTATTTCTTTCAGCCGTCAACTGGGCAGTCGAAGGCAGTTGACGCGGGGTAACAGTTTGCTCGTTATCCTAATGTACCAGTTGTAACCTTCGACATCTGAATATTTTATATTTAGGATCATAAATATTATTTAGTTATTTTTCAATGGCAACATTATGATTGGTCTTCAACATTGCGTTCTCTGTTATTTGATCATAAAGATTGGTCTTCAACATTGCGTTCTCTGTTATTTGATCATAAAGATGAACAGTGATTTATTTCCATTTTGAAAAGGAACGATTATCATTAATCATTGAAATTGCATTATTTGCTGTATATTATTGGATATTATTATTACTTATTATTACATTTATCATATTTCTTGCTTTATTTGTTACTATTTTCCAAATTTGTATGACTATAGTAAGTTGATTATTAATATTATTTTCCAAATTTGAGTGAGTAGTGGGGAGTTGATTACGAATTCCTTCATTTAATTTAATAATGGCTAATTCTTAAACATAAAAAATGTGCTCAGAGCTGCATGCTTTACATTTGTTACTTTGTTTTTTTTTTGTCTAGTGCCACTATTCCAAAACCTTACTCATGTTTCAGTGTTATACTCTGGGCCAAGTGCCTGTACTTGATTAAGGTGTCGATGCACTCGATGTCAGTGCTTCATGCCAAGTTCCAATGTCCAATGTCATGTTTACATGCACTCTACCCAAGTTATCTGTGAAAAAATATAACACAAAAGTTGATTAGGAGAAGTGTTGCTTACAGCAAACTCCGGCAGGGACTACCGCCATGGCAGTGGCTCCCTTGTTTATATATAGCAGGCTCCATATATACGCAAAGCTCTTAATTATTGTGGCCTCCGTATATCCAACGTTCTTAATTATTGGAGATACTCCATATATGCAGAGCCTTTATTATGCAGTGTTCTTAATTACTGGAGAGCATCCATATATGCATAGCCTTTATTATGTAGTGTTTTTAGTTATTGGAGAGCCTCCATATATGCAACGCTATTCTTATCATAGCTCTGCGCTAATATTATTGGGTAGCGTTTATTGGTATATTTCTAGCGTTATAACCGAGCATTAATCTTGGAGCAGTGTTATTCTTATCGTAACTCAGTGTTACTTTTATTAGGCAACGTTTATTGCTATATTGCCAACATTATAACTAAGAATTGATCTTGGAGTAGTGTTTTTAATGCAACATTAATACGGATATAGTATGAAGGCAGCGTTAATACTCCTTCATCGTTAATACATTCTTTGCAACTTTTAAGAGCGTTAATACAAAGTGTTGTAAAGCATCATATGGAAAGGATATGAAGAACAATGTGTTCATGGAGCCCAAGCCCAAGCTATTGCGTTTAAATCTTTGGGAATATTTTTATGCTGCAGGGTTTAATGCAAAGTATACTTTGATATATTGGCATTAATCTTTGATTTAGTATCAGATTATTGGTATTCTAGAAATTAGGGTTATGTGCCTTAATATGGTATATGCACAATTTTTTAACGCCTCATATATATTCAATAATTCTTATAGTGCGGTGACTCAATATTATGCATTGAATATCCAATTGTAATGCATACAGTGTCCAAATATATAGGCTTCTGCGTGGACTCCAGTGAAGCGTTGGTAGAGTCTTATTGAGCAACAATACCACAATAAAGCATGAAAAATTGCAAAATGAAGCCCATAATTCACATGGGTTATTGACATTCTTTGCTTGTAGCATGTATTCAATGACGTTTTTCATGTGGGGCTGAGGGAAATCAGGTTGAATCTCAAATAGTTGAACAAATGTAATGCATACTAGTTTCATCGCTTCAGGTTATATTAAGCTTTACATTGCAGGGTTCAAATCATTATGTTGAGCATGTTAATGCATTGAATCAATATTATTATTCGACAATCTTGTATTTCTATCATATATAATTGTTGCGGGAAGAAACTTTTAATCATAAATTTTTAATTAAAACAATAGAATCTTTGGAAAATAGGTATCTCAAATTTTCAATTATTTTCAGTCTTAAAACTCTTTGTCATTGATGTCAAAGGGGGAAGCAAGCAGAGGTATATTTTTTTTAGACAAATGTGAGAATGATCGTTGTGTTGTCATTGATACCCAAGGGGGAGAATGTTTGTAGTGTTGGTATTAATGTCAACTGATCATGTTAAGGATGTTTGATATCATTTATATGATTGTTGATGATTATGTTAAGATTGATTTATGTTGAGTGTTAGATTGTCATTGTTGCAAGATTGCTTGAAGTGCGAAGGCTGATCATTTTCAAATATGTTGATTGGTTATCTTGATGTATGAGCTACAACTAAAAAAAGGAAAGACACATGATATCTTGGGACATAAGTTGGAAAATGTATTTTTTTATCAAATAAGAATCCTTAAGGCATCAACATGTCGCTGGTACAAATATGAAAAGTTCTCAAGATTTGTCTTTTACAATCATTATTGTTGACCTACATTATTTCAGCTCTATTTTTTATTACAAAATTTTGAATTTCATATTTGGAAATGAAGAGGTAGATTGTGAACAACCTTAGAAGACCAAGAGACAACTCCTCATTTCATATTCATGCATATAATACAATCAATCAATAAGTTATACTTATAAAATGTACATTGTTGAATGAGAAAATGACTTTTGGTGTTAAGCAATTTATATGAGATGGTTCATGAGCAACATTCTGGTGATGAGAAGAAAATAAAAGTAGCAGAAAAAGAACTAAACTGAAGAAAAGAAATAGAGAATATTAACAAAAAAATTGAGAGCATAAATTAATATCAGGTAACCAAAAAACATGACTTTGTATTGTGGTTGGAAGATAACAGTCTCCTTTCAAGTTGTAGCATGATAAAGAACAATTTGTAGCCTACTGAGGTAGGAGCCTCTTGTGGGTTGTAGCCTGTAGAATTTTTTGTGGGAGTCAGAGCTTCTTTGAGGTAGCAATCTACCGGAAATTTGATGTAATAGGGGAGTAGGACCTCGCTTTCACATCATTTTCAATAAAAAATTTGTGGTTTTCTCCCTTATGGGTTTCCACTTATATATGGTGTCTTTATGTGTTGTTTGTTGCATATTGTGTGAATGCTCTCGAATTCTGAATAAGAATATTTGCAAATGTTTCTCTTTGGTAAATGTAAAAGAAACCATAAATAATTAAACATACGCATAAGTCATTAGCTACATAAGATGATAATAGAGAAAACAAATTTAAGTTGAATTTAAATTGAAAAGATACAATTACTGATTCAAAACATACATCAAAAATATTTTTAATTACACCGTAAGGCGTTCCCCTCAGAAATCAACTCCCCCAACTGCCTTTCTGTCATAATCCTAACCGTCAGATCATTTTTAGACAATTAAATGTTTTTCCACCATTCGATGCTACTAACTGTCAAGTCAACTAGATCTTGATTTGCATTATTATAACCATAGTCCCATTTCCATTCTTTCAACTCGATTCGGTGGCTCCACTGCATGCATCTAACCCTAAGCCTATTCATTATGATTCGTTCTTTTGGATTACCGCGGAGGACGATTTTATGGATAACGCATAAATCATGGCCGATGAATTGCTCCGCTTCGGATACCAGTTAACCACAAACCCTTCCTTATGGCAGGCAGACGGGTAGTCATTTATTTGGTGTTGAAGAAGACAGGTGGAAGCTAACAGGGAAGCGACTACAGTATGCAGTGGTGGATTTCTTGAGGTACAGGAAACGGGAAAAGGGAGAGTTGGTGAGTTCTTTGGGGCATAATTTGATAAATGAATGGGGACGCCCTGTTCTAGACCCTACATATCGCCCTCCACTTCTGGTGGCCAAGGCTTCAAGCCCATTGTCGATTCTATCCATCAAATGGGGTGCAAGTTCCGTATCCACGTCATGCACGACATCGGTACCTAGGCCGTCAAACCCAACACACCCATTCTGGGACCTCTAGTTAGTTTCTCTCCCTTATTTAACTTTATTACTTTTTGAAAGCTTCTACAGTTCAATATATCAAATGTCACGTTTGGGCTGGGCTTATCTGCATAGAGTAAGTATAACACATTACACATACCCATCCTACTGATCAGTGCACATGGGATATGACCCTTATTGGTCATTCTCACTAATATTCATGGAGTTTCTTTTTCAAAAATTCTTAAATTTGTTTGGTTTTACTCTTTTATGAAAACAATTACTTTCTTCCATCATTTTTGAATAAAATGAAAAAATTACTTCCAACATCAAGACCAGCGAACAACAACAGTTTCCTTCACTGTTTTGGGAACATGCAGTATCCACAGGTGAAAACGGATTCAATTTGCTGTAAGATTTCGCCTGATCAACTTTTGTTTGTCAAAGTTGGGCGATATGCGGGGAATGATGTTGCTGATGCTACTCAACTCTTTTTTATTACTTTGGTAAGTTGAAGTTCCCTGTTTGTGGCTTCATTTGCCCTTCAAGATTGGGTTTAAATTGTCCATTCCACCTGGTTTTATTTGCTTGAAGGCCTCTACTGGTAATTTACTGTGCTTTTCGGAGTTTAAGCAATGGAGAAGTGGTCCTATCAATTACCATGTGTGTAATCATGTGACAAGGTGTTGCAAGAGTTTTCCTGAGAGAGTTGAGAAGGGGTCAACCCAATTGGAAGGTATGACAATTGATGTAGATTTTGTGAATTATAAGGTTCTAATAGTAGTATTTGTTGGTGGGAAAACATCAAATGATCATCCCTTACAAAAGTTATTTGTTGATGTGCATAATTGAAGGACTGATCAATGGAAGAGAGCTGAAAAGATGTCTCCTCTTGCCAAGCTCGTCCCTAGATCTTTTTATGTTTTGCAGAGGTGAGTTCTTTTGGTTGGTTTCAAGCCAAAGTGGGACTGGGTTGCTCATTTTCAATATGGAAAGAGAGGATTGGGGGTCAGGGGAGGGGAGGGGAAGGGATATCTAGTGGAGATATGATGGTGATAGGTGTGAGTTGGTGCTTAGAAGCCTAGAATCTCAAGGATGACTTTTTTTAAATAAGTTCAGCAGTGACTGAGATTATATATTACCTCAGTGTTGAGATTATGGAAAGGAGGAAAATGTAAAGACACTAGTTTTTCTACCAGGAAATCATTCTTATGGTACTGTATTTGAAGAATGAGATGTCATTACTTGGTTACATAATTTGCAAATTGAGGATTATCTATTTTGCATTGTTACGAACATTTTGTTGTCAAACAAATCATGGATTTTGAAATCTAAACTATTTTAACTAGCTAATGCATGTCTCCTCAAACCATCCCTTAAATATACTTCTTTCAGATTAAACTTGAATATGTGTTTTCAAGGTCTTATTTTACCAACTATTGCAGAACCAAAATCTCCATGACACATAAGAGTAAAGACATAGTATACGATAAAATTTTGAAACAAAAATGCATATGATTAAGCCATGCTCTAATTATAGAGAGCATCTATATGCTTATTTGAAGACTGGTACCTTGAATACTTTTCTAATATCAATGTTCTAATATTAATACTCTGTGCCTTACATGTTCTGCTTTGATTGATATACACTCACAAGTGCTGATTCAAAAAGCCAAGGAGAAGTTTATTCACTTCCTCTAGAAACTATTCCTGGACAAAATGGCTTCCTTTTGGAAAAAAAATGATCTCTAGATTGGGCACAACAGACTTTAGCATCACACTGTTGACATAATACTCCACTCCCGGAAATTTCAGAAAATAATCCTTGGTACCCTTGATCACAAGGAAGGACCTTAATCACAAGGAAGGAGCTTGAATAGTGTATTCATTGAAAAGGGTCAATCTCCCAGGATCTCTATAAATTAAATGTTCAAAACAAAGATCAAACTTGAGTATTTGTAAGTTTATGGTGATTTATAATGAAATGAAAGCAAAGGGAAAACCAAGGTTTACCTTTTGCTGCAAAGGTACGGGACTTGCATAGGGAACACAAAACCAGATTTCTCATACAGTCTTGAATACATCTGAAGATCATCCTCAATGAACCATGGTGGCAATGGTTTGGAAGGATCCTAGAGATCCATTACCTCCTTACCATCTTCTGCCACGGGCAGTTCACTACTAGAGAAAAGAGTATATATATTCCTTACCACTGTTTTCACATCAAAACACCCAAGATCTTCCAAGCCTCTCCTGGGTTCCTATAATAATGAATCCAAAGGAGACATTCAGAAAATTCCATGAGGGCTGCTTTCATTATTTAAATAAGAACATGGATTATGATACAAATTTCCTTGTTCAATGCATATTTTAAAGCACGGAAAGGGGAGAAAACGTACCTGCCAATGTCTAAAATAGATGCCTTCAGGAGCTGAGTCCCATTTATCTAGTCCTCCGGGTTTCAAGTAAGGTATACCCAACGTTACAATTCCTTTCACTCGATCTGGATGGCATAGATCTAAATAATATGCAACAATTGCTCCAAAATCCTTCCCCACAACCAACATCTGCTTCATGAAATGTAGTTTGAACTTTGAAATGTGTTGATTACAATATATATATACTAAGTTTCCAACTACCGTTGTTTGCATAAGCATAGAGCCACCTTAATCAGTAATTTGTTGAGCACATAGAACATGAAAACATAACCAACATAGAACATCTTAACATGAATCAAAGTTCATGAATCAAAACTTATTTTTTTAACAATTTTGATCATTTTATTTATAGATATTAGTCATATTAGTCCTATTTTCAATCTAAAAAGGATATCCATTTTATTAATGAATAAGTGGAGTTATTCTTTCTTAATTACTAGATGAGAAGAAGTTGTAAAAGAGTAGTTTTATATCTTAATTTTTTTGAACTTTTCAAATGGCTCAAGTGAAAACAGTTTATTGGCGAAAACATATGAAAAAACAATTTATTTCTTCTAAATAAAATAAATCTATTTTAATTAATATAATTTTATATGGTTTCCAACTTATTGTCTATGTTAATAGAAGCTCAAGGACAAATTATTTCTTCTAAATAAAATAAATCTATTTTAATTAATAGAATTCTATATGGTTTCCAACTTATTGTCTATATTAATAGAAGCTCAAGGACAACTTTTTTCTTTTTTGAATCATACATAAAGAAAGAGATTGTGGGGGCTGATCACGGCTAAGGGTTCATGGACAAAGATTACTTTTCCAACAAAGGAGCGTAGTTTGAAACCTAAAGATTTCATTCTATGCTCCAAGCCCTGAGTTTCAAGAAATGTGTTCTTGTTTGATGTCCTTAATGGTAAATCATACCATCTATTATGCTTGCTTCTATGAATTAAAATTTTAAAATCTATGAGAACCAGGTAGCCACCAAGGTTTTGATGTTAAACTTATGACGAGTTGGCCAAGCAGATCGACAAGTGATAGTTACCCACAATACCTTGTTTTTTCATCTTTTATCTTCCTTCCATGTAGTACTAACTCATATGCAAAGGTGCCAACTCAATTGGTTATGTAATATCTACTGTCATGTAGGCTTATTTTTAATCTACGAGATATTAGAGGCGCGCTCCATTTTATATTTCCTCTACATTGTGGAGCCACCATAGCTTGTTTCCTTTGTATATAGAAACTAAGCTGGTCTCTCTGCCTAGATTCTTAATGACTCGGTATAAAAATAATGATATTTTCCTCCATCGTTACATATATGTAATATGACAAAATCTGGATTCTCTACACAATATCGCAGATTTCCCTTATTGGTCATTCTCACTTATATTCATGGTATCAATCATTTTGATGAACGCTGATGAAACATGATCTGTATTAGTCATTATGTACTAATCCTTATATGATATGGGCCGTGTATTAATGACTTACACTATTCAGCCAATCCGGAAAATGAGATTTCTTAACTACTTTATTTGTTTCTAAATTGCTTCAAGAAACATGCTTTCATGACTACCAAGGTTTTGAATAGGTTGATTGCGTGAGTTTCTTTTTCAAAAATTCTTAAATTTGTTCAGTTTTACTCTTTTCTGCAAGCAATTACTTTCTTCCATCATTTTTGAATAAAATGAGAAAATTACTTCCAGCTTCAAGGCTGTTATGCTTCTTAACCTGCAAAGTAATACCAAACCGAGAATATGCGAAGAAAAAATACCCAGAACACAAAATATGCGAAGAAAATATACCCAGAACACAGAATAGCAATGATTTTATTACTCAGAGAGAAATGTTCACATGCCTCTTCGAGGGGGCAACCTCCAATAGAGCAGAGCTCGATTACAAAACAAGACTCGATACTCCTCGCAGGGAGTCTCTATCCTTTATATATGACTCATACATGCAATACCACGGGCCAATACCGTGGGTTTTATTAATACCAACTATCTAATACTACCGCCCATTTACCCTCTATCTAATACTACCACCCATTTGCAACTAACTGTGGTCCCGTCATTAATTTCGGGTTAACCAACCACTTACAAATATTAATATGGGCTTTATTGACTCTTGACTATGACGTGATCCCATGACATGAATAAGGGGGTTAGGGTGGGACCCTAACACTCTAAATCAACTTCCTGGATAATGAGCTGAAGTCGACAGGAAGTGACCTTGATCGAAGGTGGGCCATAATGTTTCCCACAACATCGACACGAGACAGAGAAGGATAAAATGTTTTGTGTGAAGTATCAGAGGGAGGTTGAGTATTCTACAGAGGTCAACTTCTCTTGAACATATCGGCGGCACGACAGTGGACCCGGCAGTATTTGACATCAAATGATCAAGGGTCATGGTGACAAGACGATGAGCAGATGAATGGTCAAACAGGATAACCCAAACCCACGGCGGAAAGTGTGAAACAAAATGAGATATCCCCACCCAAACACGAATGCAGACGAGTGCCATGCTCAAGAGCGACCTACTGTCGACACGACGATGATTACGGTTCCTTTATTCCCCCACCATTGCTGGCGAGTACCCCGGTTATTTTTGGATGACAAGTTTGACGGGGATAGCATATGCTTGAGAGGCGTCATTTCGACGGAATCTGATGTCATTAAGTTTTTAATGAGTTTGACAAAGGAAGAACTCGGCGTCTTTTCATATTTAGAGAGTTTTAAAAGACAACGAAAAGGAAACTCCAGGGGTGTCCTTTTTCATAAAGTTGTGTCTCTCGAGCCCGAAAAAGTATAAAACCATGCTCGAAAGAACCGCCTGGTCATTACGACCGAGGAGTACTTTTCATAAGTAGTGACTTTGATATGAAAAAGTAAAAAAGCGATCAAAACCACGTCGCTTCATAACCATTAACGAACCAGAAACAACAAGGGTCCGACAATCTTTTTCGTTTTTAAACGGTCGGAAAAGGGTTTAAAGACGACTGCCTCTCATGTCCATTTAACAAGTCGAGAGGACCAACTCGGCATTCTTTTCACATTTAGAGAGTTAGAAAAGAGCAAAAGATGACTCCACAGTGACTTTTTCGTGTATTTACCAAGTCCGAAAAAGTAGAAAATACAACTCGTTTCGCCATGAAAGTTCTATAAACACCTCTCACTGCACAAAAAATCGGTGTAAAACCCATTTTCGACACAAATATCCATGAAAATATTCATAAATTGACTTTTTAAGGCCTATTTAGGATCAAAAAGCTATAAAATGGTGAAAATGGTAAAATAAAAATTACTTTTCACTTTTTACCTTTGGAGAGTGACATTAGGGCTTTTTGGAGTGCGACCTTCTGTTGGCAATTGCGACCAATCTAGTGGACCATTTCGAGCGCCGTCAGTGCCAGGTAAGCGGTCTTGTCCTTAGCTTCATTTTCATCCGTTTGGAATTTGTTTTTTATTGCATTTTCATTTCCTATGGGGGGAATTTTAAATTTAGGGGTTGCGCCCATTGGCGCGGGTTTCGGGCATGGACCCGTGCCAATGGGGCAAATTTCCCATAGGGCGCGCATCCATGGGCGTGACTGTTTTAGAAACAGTCCCGCCAACGGCCGCGCACATTTTTAGGCCAATTTCAACAAATTTAAAACCCATTTTGCTGCAATTTCAAGTTGTGTGAGGGTCTAATTCATCATTTTGACTTGTATTTGCAGGGAAATCCACAAAAATGGTGATGACATGGATGGAATGGGAACATGACCAAGTGGAAACATTAGCCCTAGCTAACAAGGAATGCATGGAAGCTCTCAGAGCGTGTGGGCTCAAAAAATTCTTCATGCTATCCTATTTGCAAGCTCAGCCAGAGCTCCTACAGTACTTGATCGACTTGTGGGATGTAGAGGGACAGGTGTTCCGGATACGGGATCAGGTGCTGGAGTTGGACGTATCGGATGTCTACTTCTTGACAGGATTTTTGCGAAGAGGGCTAGTGCCTTGGTTGACTAGGAGCAGGCCATCTGGAGAGAAGATGGATGAAGTGAAGGCTCGGATTTGCCCGGAGGCAAGATATGGGCAGGGCAGTTCGAAGGTGGATATCTCCACCTTTCAAGATCTGACACTGAGAGCCTTACTATTCACTCTTACACGAGCTGCGGGGGCACAAGCGCCCCACGAAGCTATGAAGAACCACCTACTATTAGTGATAGAGTGCCTTAGCCTGACGATCTACAATTGGGCGTCAGATGTGATGACCAATATGAAGAGGCAGCTGACAAAGGCCAAGCGGGGCAAGCTGCAACAGTTCGGGTATGGTTCCATCTTGGTGACGTTCTTCTTGGAACTTGTGCCAAGCTTCCAGGGCCAATGGGCCTTTGTGGCAGACTCAACACCTCGAGAGCCAAGGATGGCTCGATGGATGCCACTGATGCCGAGGGGTGGTGGCGACCAGCGGATGTCCTTCAGAGCGGAGTTCTTCGGGTGGCTTCGCCACCAATTGATCATGGTGGAAGACTGGCTGTATGCGGGGACAAACTTCACTGGAGACCCTAACCTTCCCTTGCCAGAGGGAGAGGACTGGGACGAGGAGATTGGTACGTCCTCATTTTTTGATTTTATATTTTTATGATTTGTTTTGTTTAGTACATGCTTGTCCTAATGACCTTTATATGCATATGCAGATGTCAGCCCAGAGCGTCTAGATGGCTTGTCTTCCGTTGCGAGGAGACATCTAGTAGCAGCAGCGGTAGGAGCAGATCCTCAGGAGGAGGGCGAGACAGAGGGGAGCTCATCCAGAACCTCAAGGCTATCGCTCGAGGGATCCCAGATTATGCTCGGCTAGTGTACCAGAGGCACACAGTAGGGGTGCCAACTCGCATCCACCGGCTCTTGAGGCATCTAGTGCGGGCGGTGACGTGCTATTATGAGCACCACCGAGACTAGATATCTAGGCTTTTCTTTTCATGCATATTTTTTGAGAGACATGTCGTCTCTGGATGTATTCAGACAAACATGTATTATTTTTTTATGATGCACGGGCTGCAAACATTTTGGACACACACACATATAGATATATACATATGTTTTATGGTCTTATTGTACTTTATGCTTCTTGTATTATGTTGAATCACATGTTATGCAAATGCCTGTCCAACACATAATTAGCTAATGCATCGGTTAACGTATTAAGTCGTCTTGGAATATGTTGATAAGTAATGAAATCAAAATCCCTTTCTAATAACTTAACATGTAGATACAACCTTAAGATCTGATGATCTCTGATGGAATAACGCCCGTTGAGTTGATGGACTACAAGTTGAGAGTCCAAGTTCACAACCAATGTGTGAATGCCGAGGTTAATCGCCTCAGCTAATAATTCAATCACAACACTATATTCAGCAACATTGTTCGTTGTACAACCTAGACAAACCCCTTGAATATCTACTAACTCACCATGAGGATTGTAGATCACCCATGCCGCAGATGACAAGTTGCGTGTACTGCGGGAAGCACCATCAGTGAAACCAACGTAAGGCGATCCAGACATCTATTCAAGAAGCAAAAGACACAATAAGCGACAATCACGATGACATACCAAGATAAAAACTAAAAACATGCACACACACAACACACTTGCTGAAAGCACACATATGTACAAAAAGAGAGTGCCTGGACTCATGCATAGTATTTTTTGAGATAAAGCCCATTTCTGGGCCTATCCAGGGGATTGCCTTCATAATCAATAAGCTCGTAGGCACCTTTTTGCAAAACTCTTTTCACAATGTAGGGCCCGTGCCACATAGGCTCGAGTTTTCCTGCCCCCAGCTTATCGTTAGCTTGATCATAGAGCAGTACTAGGTCTCCCTCGATGAAAGAGCGGGGGTTAATAGTATTATCGAAGTGAGTTTTCACTTGCTTCTTCTGAGCTTCAATAGCTAAGGAGGCTAGACAACGAGTCTCATCCAGCTGTTCTAAGTAAAGAAGATGTTCTTCTACTGGAGTAGTATCAGGGAGCAACTCGACGGCTATCTTTAATGAAGGAATCTCACACTCAATAGGAAGGGTCGCCTCCAGCCCATAAACTAACTGAAAAGGAGTGAAACCGGTGGCGTCCTTCACGGAGGTACGGTAGGCCCACAAAGCAGAGAACAACATCAGATGCCAATTGGACTTATGCATGTCAACAGTTCTTTGAAGCATCGTGACCAAAACCTTGTTCACGGCTTCCACTTGACCGTTTGCCTGAGGATA
>APFE030457293.1:119812-134489 GCA_000404065.3 Pinus taeda | reverse complement strand
TTTGCCTGAGGATAGTACGGGGTCGAACTATCATGCCTAAGGCCCAACTGGGTTGTTAACTTGGTCATCATGTGATTACGAAAATGCTTTCCGTGATCAGTGACGATGGCTTGGGGTACTCCGAACCACGAAATAACATGGTTGAACAAAAACTGCGCCGCGGTGTGACCATCTTTTGACAATGTAGGCATCGCCTCGGCCCATTTCGTGAGATAATCAACAGAAACGATGATGTACCCATGCCCCCCGGCCGAGCAAGGGTTACAGGTCACATAATCGATGCCCCATTTGGCAAAAGGGTCGACGGTTACAACGGGGTGCAGTGGAGCAGGGGGTGCACGCATCTTTCGTTGGTAAATCTAGAATTCATGACACGAACGGACAGCAAGAATGCAATCCTTGAAAATGGAGGGCCAGAAATAGTCGGCACAGAGGATTTTCTGTGCGGTGGCATATCTAGACATGTGACTGCCACACGCACCAGAGTGGCAGTCATTCAGAACTCTCTCTGCTTCTTCGAAAGTCAAACATCGGCGAAGAATGGAATCAACACCGAAACGGTACAGGGTGTCCCCAACGATGCGATATCGTTGGGCTTGATGTCAGATCCATCGACGAGCATCCTTAGAGGTCCCGGGACGGAAGGAGGATGTTTGCAAGTAGACAATAATATCCCCGTACCAGGGATCGAGGGTGCTAATGAGGAAGAGAGCTTCGTCTAGCATGGAATCCTCTAACTGAGAGGAGGCAGCAGTAGATGGCAAAGAACACAACAGCTCAGCGAAGACAAGTGATTTCTTAGACTTGGCAGCAGTAAATTCCAAGTCAAACTCTTGGAGGATGACTATCCACTTCGAGTATTTGCCCGCTAGCAACTGGCGTGACAGAATGTAGGTCATAAGGTTGCAATCGGAGATCACTGTCGTGGTACACAACAAGATATAATGACGGAAGCGTTGAACAACGCAAACTGCAGCGAGGGCCAACTTCTCGACATAAGCATATCGAGACTCTGTATCTAACAAATTGTGGCTAAGGTAGTAGATAACGTGTTCAGTGCCATCATCATCATCCTGAACCAGAACCATACCGATCGTGGTGTCAGCAGCGGCCAAATACAACGTGTAATAGCGATGATAATTTGGAGGCCGCAGCAAAGGGGCGGAAACGAGGAGAGTTTTAAGATGTGTGAAAGACTCCTCAGCTATGACATCCCATCGAAACGGGGTGTCGCGCTTGAGTAACCGCGTGAAACCTTTTGCCACCTTAGCATAATTTGGGATAAATCGTCGTAAGAAATTTGCTTTACCCTGCAAACTCTGCAGTTGCCGCAAAGAAGCAGGGGGAGGAAGATTCAAAATGGCTTCAACTTTAAGGGGATCCAAGCGAATGCCCTCTCGGGAGACAATGAACCCAAGAAGTCGACCAGATTTTACGCAGAAGACACATTTATGCGGATTAAGTCGGATATTGTAGTGTCGACAGCGGAGAAAAATCTCGCGGAGATGTGACAGATGGTCTTGGCACTTAGCCGAATGAGCGGGAAGGTAATCCAGATAAGGCTGTACGATGTGCCGGATATCATGAAAGGCGTAAGACATCGCACGTTGAAAGGTGGCACCGGCATTCTTGAGACTGAAAGGGAGCTTTTTGTAAGCAAAAGTACCCCATGGATAGATGAAGGCCATCTTGTGTTGATCAGCGGGCACGATATTAATCTGGTTGTAGCCAAAAAAGCCATCCATAAACGAATATATCTCACTCCTAGCACACTCATCAATGAGCTGGTCAATGAAAGGTGTGGGGTAGTTATCTTTCGGGCAGGCTCGGTTAATATCGCGATAATCAACACAGATGTGAATAGTACCCTGCTTTTTATCCACTGGGACAATGTTAGAGACCCAATCTGTGAGTGGGATAGGGTAAATGAAACCATCTTTAAGAATTTTTTCAACTTCCGCTTTGATAGTTGCAGCCTTGCGGGGGTGCACAGGGTGTAAACGCTGACGAACAGGTTTGGCTCCTGGATACGTAGGTATCTCATGCACTACAATGTTTGGATCAATGTCGGGCATCTCTTCATAAGACCATGCAAAGGCGTCACGGAACTCGCGAAAAAGAGCTATATAAATTTGAATTTCCTCAGGAGTGCAAGTGACTCCTATGTAGATGTTCTCGACAATCCCTGGTTTGACAGAGATGTCGATAGGTTGGGTCTGCGTAATTTTCCCCAAATTTCCTTCAGACGATACTTGGTAGACCTGAATAGGTGTCTGAAGAGGTTGTGAAGGGAGACACAGAGAAAACTGCTCGAGACAAGCCAACTTTTCTCGAAGGGTAGGGAGAAACGAGGAACGGTGATGAAGATTGAACCATGGAGGTTCCTCGAGAGACATGGTCTCCATGATGGCTTCGTCGGAAGGAAATATTTCCTTTAATGGATCCGAGGAGGCACATTCTCCAAGCCAAGGGGAATAGCCGTATGAGTCAAGAGCTCTGCTTAAAGAAGCAGATTCAGCAAGAAGAGCCGATACAGCAGCGATTTCGATGTAGTTGAGCTCGGCGGGACTCAACGGCATCTCCTCACCCCACGATTCTCTCTGGTCGATGGGGGGGAGGACCCAAGGATCAGAATGAACTGAAATCATACTGATGGAGGCGAGGTTTAGAGGTGGGAGTGAGAAAACACCCATAAGGGCGGGATCTTTGAAGAGCCCGGCTCCCACACTTTCGAAAGGGATGGAGGTATGCTCCACGAAAGGCACATTTCCTTCAGAAGAAGAAGCAAAGAAGGAGAGCTGGTCTACTATGACAATTTTCCCTTGGTGAGGGAAACGGATGACATGGAAGAGGGATGAAGCCACGGCATGCATGGCATACGTCCAACTCCGGCCCAGAAGGAGGTTGTAAGTAAGATTTGCGTCAACGACCTCAACTTCTACTTCAACGGTTTTCCCTTCTAAAGTGATCGGGAATCGTTGAAGAATACCATAGGGACGAGATTCTCTCCCATCAAAGGCTTCCAACGTCGTGGGAGACTGGCTCAAAGTCGGAGACCCGATCGCTTTCCAACAAGCAATAGACATGATGCAAGTTGATGCGCCCTCATCAATAATTGTACGATGGATCGTTTTTTAATTGACTATGACTTGTATGAGGAAAGCGATCTGATGAGGCAGCCTTGGGACATGGCTCTCGAGATCAAAGGTGATCAAATCTGAATCTGCCGGGTCGATGTCACCGATGACCGATAGCAGGGACTTCCTCTAAGGGGGGCAGATCTGGAGAACCTCTAAGGCAGACATAGCCGATGGAGCCTGCTTTAAGTCCTCAACTATGCTATAGTGCTGAGCAGCACGAGCATTTGGGTTGTAAGATGATCTCCTGAGTACTCCTTTGGAAGGGGGTCGGATGTTCGTATCAGTACTTAGTCTCTCGATATGGAGTGGACCAGAGCTGGACGAAAGAGCACTTGAGGGAACCTCGGGCTCCTTCCTGGCGGACGATGGATACTCCTTTGTTTGAGTCGTTACATGAATGGGAATGGATCCAGCCATGAAGACTTGGGAACCAAAGGGAGAATAAGACGAAGATGGATCAGCCACCATTTGAGTCTGTTGAGAGGGGAAAGGTTCTTTAAGAACCGCAGGAATCCCAGGAGCACCTTTCAGCAAACGACTAACCTCGGACCGCCTTGGGCAGTCTTTGGTGTAGTGATACTCATCACAGATGAGACAAGGATACTTGGGTTTGCGCTTAGCTCCTTCCTCGGATGGAGGTTTGGAGGAATCCTGTTTAGGTTGCTCAGACTTATTCTTTGCTTTCCCCTTTTTCTTTCCTTTCGAGGCTTTATTTTCCGTGGTGGATTGGACGGCGTTAACCTCGTAAGTACTCCTAGAATTTGAACCACCTTGAGAAGTGTTTTCGTTAGAAGCATCCGATTTTTGCTTCCCAGCGTTCGAGGATGATTTTTTGGACGACGGATTTACAAAGCTAATAACTCCATCAACAGATGGCTTTGGTGGAGCCTTGGATGTACCGAGTCTCGAGGCATCAGGCAAATACTCATATAAAGTACCTGACTGAGAATAAACTAAGTCAAGGTACTGGGCACGCACGATAGCTTGCTCTTCAGTCACACAGGCTCCCATAGCAATGTCCCGAGCGATCTTAGGGACAAAGGAAGTTGTGAACCAATCGGTGAGGAGTTGATCAGGAATCCAAAACTTGATCAACCGACGACGCCTTCTCCATTCATGTATATGATCAGAGATGTGCATAGCCATGTCCTGCTTGAGAGATGTAAGGAGATGGGTTCCCGTCTCGTACCGAATGGGTAACTGAAAATGAGTGAGGAATGCCATTGCCAATGAATTAAAATCTTGAAAAGATGCACGGGTCAATTCAATGTACCATTTAGCAGCGGAGCCGGTGAGAGTCCTTTGAAACAGGCAAAGCCAAATCGAATCATCAAGCCATGAATTGGACGAACACCAAAGGTGATAAGTCATTACATGGGCTTGAGGATCCTCTCTAGCTTTGCCGTCGAATTTGGGACAATCGCCGGGTATCTTAGTTGGAACTGGTGGCCATTGTGGATTATGAAAAATAGGATCATTAGTTAACTTCGACACATTGGGCAGTTCCAACGTTGCTAGAAATGGTAGTTGTGGGTTGAAGGACATCTGCGGATATGAGGTAGGGCCAGAGTTCCATCCAGTTGCTGGTTTCCCCCATTGACCTTGTGCATAGGAACTTTGTCCATAAGGGTTATATCCATAATTGGATGGTTGATTCTGGATCTGCCCCCCAGCGCCCCATTGGTTACCATATTGTCCTGCAAGAGCAACATTGGGTTGTTGGTAATTTTGATAAGGGGTGGCCTACAGCTGTTGGTAATTTTGATACGGGGCAAATTGATTTTTCCCTTGGGGTTGCTGGTATCCATATGGTTGTTGGGCTCCATATTGAGCCTGGGAACCAGGCTGTGTTTGATAAGAAGGTTGGGATTGGTACCCACCTTGTGGCTAGAGACCAGTTTGATTATGGGACTGGTAACCGGGTTGAGCTTGAGAAGCAGGAACCATCTACATGCCCGGTTGAGCTAGCCTAGAGAGATATCCTTGCGAAGACTGAGGTTGGGCCACCTGGCCAGAAGGTTGTCTTGGTTGGATCTGAGACGGACCTAGTTGCCCAGAAGGTTGGACTTGCTGGGTGTTTGGTTGTCCTTGTGCAACCAAAGGTTGTCCTTGTAGACCAGATGGCTGACTAGGTTGAGCAGTGGGCTGGCTTGGCTACATGTAAGGCTGGCCACCTTGCCCAGAAGGGTAGCCTTGCTAGTTTCCGGGTCGTCCTTGCTGCGCGTAAGGTTTTCCCGGATTCCCATAGGGTTGACCCGAAGGGTATCCCTGCTGGAGTCCAGGTCGTCCTTGTTGAGCATAAGGTTGTCTCGGGTTCCCAGAAGGTTTCCCAAGGTATGTAAAAGATGGACCACCAGAGGCCGAAGGTTGTCCCTGGGAGGGTTGTCCTTGCGAGCCTCCAGGTTGCCCTGGATAGGTTTG
The DNA here is from genome assembly GCA_000404065.3 of Pinus taeda. Lineage (NCBI taxonomy): Eukaryota > Viridiplantae > Streptophyta > Pinopsida > Pinales > Pinaceae > Pinus > Pinus taeda. Next base: position 128,928 of record APFE030457293.1, on the reverse strand, counting down.
GCCATAATACCGTTGCCCATAATTAGGCTGCGTGTAGGATGGTTGACCTTGGTATGATGGTCCTTGATACGGCTTCCCTTGATCCGGACGGAATTGGCCACCATCGTAACCAGTGGTACCCCAAGCCACATTCAACGGAATTGAAGACTCAACCGCGGGTTGAGCTGGCAAGGAGGTATACAAATGATGACCTATAGGGTCATAATAGGGGCCATGTATGCCTAGATTTTGGACAACATGCAAGTACTGAGAATATGCCCCCCCTGCTGAAATGGCATCAGAAGAAGGCGGGGCACTGCTTGTAGGATGAACAACTCTAGCAGCATGTGCCGATTGACCACTACGTACCGGACCACGGGATGGGCCAGCAACAGTAGTTAGGACGGAAGATGCCGTAACAGCACTAGCAGCTGGAGTCAACGATGCGACACAAACAGTCAGATTGGTCGGAACTGACGTGACAGCGGTATGGTGAACTTGGGAAACAAAAGGTCCCGTAGTGGGAACAATGTTATTATCCCACATAGAAGAGGAACTCCCAGAGCCCATGGCATCCATCAGAGATCTATAGCACACAGGCATTGTAATACCGAGAGGTGTAACAGTGTAGGGCGTAGATATGACCGGGGATGTGGCCGGGATAGGAGTCTCAATACTCGACATAACGGGTGTCCCACTCGATACAGGAGACGTGTCTTCCATATCAGAAGAAGCCATTGGGGAGGAAACACCAATAGGAGTAGAGGGAAAATCCTCTTCGGAAGGCTCCCAAACAGGGTTCCAAAACAAATCATAAAGCTCGTCCTCTAGAGTGCGAGAGTTCAACGGTTGGAAAATATTTAGTTTCCGGGTAAAGAGCGCGAGAGTTCAACGTGGCTACTACAGGCAATTTATTAATAAAAGAATGAAAATTTACATAAGCTTCTCTCATGCACAGTGAACCTACAAATGACCCTCCATGCTCTTTAAATAGAATTCATGGACCAATCGGGTGTCATGCCACGGATCAAGTGTCGGTAATACCGAGGAGAGGATGAACCGTCGGATCACTACATATCGTGACCATTGGATTGTAAGTTACAAATGTACATAGTAAAGAAACACACTTTACCTAACTCTATACTAGACCAAGTTATACTTAACTATTCCTATGTGTCGGAATATCCTAACAAGAAGAAGGAAACCCTTGGTCACTCGAGATGGGAGATGAGATCGATGGATCTACCAGGATGATCGAATCAAACAAAAATCCTAGACAAGCTAACGATAAAAGACCCTGCTCAAAACTAGCGCAAACAAGATCTAACAAGGTAAATGTAATCGTGGTCGAATAAATTTTTAAGACATTAGGACACAACTTGAACTTTTCATGTTTTAAGAGTCGAGAAAAGGACAAAAGATGACTCTAGTCACCTTCGAATATTTAGTGAGCGCGAAGTGACAAATTCTTAAGTGAGCCTTTTCTTTTAAAGAGTCCGAAAAGGATCAAAAAGTGACTACTCTGGAGAAACTAGGCAAGGGGTTTACCAGATAATACGTAAAACTGCATATACACCTTAGCAATCATATGAAAGCCAAGGACTTTCCGTACGGTAGTCAATCTTCCCGAATGTTGTGTTCAGTGCGTTACAGGTTGTAAGGCGGCAGACACGGCTTCCTGTGGATCAAGGATGATAACCTAGTTGAGTCTCCCCATATATACGCGATGGTACGTGGGAGCACAAGTCCGTACTAGACCACAGTTGAATCACACAAGGAGGAATCAGCCAACCTTAATGTGAGAACAAAAGTGACTAGGTTTAACGACGCCGGAGCACGTCTCTAGCCTAGACCTCTAGAATGTGAGTGTTATGTTCCAATGCATTTTTAAGTTCATTCGATTTATTTTAAAGTTGATCTTGAGTTAAGTTTCGGTTTTCAGGTCTTACCGTATGTAATTTCTCAAAATCCCTAAATGCAATCTATATGCCAAAACATGTCATTCCATTCGATGAATGCTAACTACAAGAGGGTTAAAGATCTTTCATGCAAACGAAACGATCACAAACAACAAAGAGTTTCCCTAATGCAGCTAATGCAAACCAATAAACTTTTCTTTAAGATCACTAATCCACTAATCAAAATGAAAAGTCCTAACTTTCATTAACTGTTTCAAAGCAAAAGAGATTCTCTTTTTCAATAATGGCACAATGCACTAAAGAGCTTTTGAGAAATAACACTAACAAATTCTAACCAATACACACATGTTCAGTTCCTCAAAACACAAATCAAACATCCAAAGAATCAAAAAGGTCCCAAAGACAACAATAAGCCGTGTGATCTGGGCTCAAAGTGAGACAGAGCGTAATTCAAGTGAAGACGAAGAAAATCACCTAAATAACGCAACAAAATGATTCACGACTACCAAACAAGTGTAAGGGAGCAAGCAAGAGAGTAGACTGGACAACAAAAAGATCGAAACACCTTAGGAAGGCTCGATTCACAAGGCCACTAGATGCCCTAGGGCTAGAAATGCGAAATCGGTAGAAAAAAGCAAACACCCAAAGAGTAGCGATCGAAACCAGTCAAATCACACTCCAACACACCAAAGTAGTCTAATAAAGGTACTTAGGATAAAACCAAAGCTCAAAAAGTTGAGAACCAAGCAAACTTCAAAAGTTTACAGGCCTGGCGCGACTGTCAGGCTGCAACTAGTGCCTTTCAGGATTGGCGCGGGTTGTAAGTGTGCAACGTGCGCCAACTGGCGTGACTGTCACGGTATAAACTAGCGCCAGTCGAGTTTGCTATGGAAAAATAAAAAAACAAAAGAGCCAAGGCTAAACCAGCAATACCTAAGTACTCTCAAGAGGAAAAAACAACACAGGTATCCAGCCCAAAAAGCAAAACAAGCGGGAGAAACCAAGGAAACAATCAAGGAACAAGGCTAGTCCAAAGTTGTTTAGTTTGCAAACCAAACCAGAGATAGACTGAAGTAGCGTTGATCTACTTCGCTAAGGCAAAGCAATAGCATTTCGAAGGCTATCTGGCCAGACTTCAGACTCCATCTAATAGTTTACAAATCAAACAACAAGACAAGATAAACAAACAAGGCAAGAGCCAACTCCCCAGCGGAGTCACCAAATTGTTGTGTAGGTAAATCCCCTCTGTGGACAAAAGCGATCCCACTAGCCTAAATGGGGTCTAGCAACAATCGAACAACGCTAACACGCAGTCTCCTAATTGCAAAGTAAAGGCCAATGATGAGAGCCTACCTCGAATCCAACGCTTATATTCGTAGAAGGGTCGTCGCTTCCGTTCCTTCGCTTCAGCTGATCACAATCCTCACGATCTTCGTGAACAGACACCTACACATGCAACGAACAAGACAAATACAAGCATAAAATCTGAGAAATGCAACTATGTATCAGTCAGAAAGGATACAACTGAAACATCATAATAAAGACAAGTGAGAGGAACCATAATGATAGTCGTCTATTATTATTGATAAACAAAAGAGAATACAACCAAGTTCTGACATCAAATCCTCCTTTGGCTAGGTGAATCAGCAACACATGCCTTGCAAAGCTTATAAGGGATGGGAACAAGCCTCTCTCTCCTTGATTACTTGGACATGCATCTCCTCCTTAAAGATTTAGCCTCATAGGGATACACATGACCTCTTGCAAGATGAGCTTAGCAATTCTCAGACTTTGGGACTTAGATTTGGGAGCTTGAAAAGTAGAATTACTAACTAGCTTGTCAAAGGGGAAAGAACAAGCTTATATAGAGGTAGGAGGAGTATAAGACCAGCCACTTGATTCATGGGATTGTTCTTATCATTAGGAAGCTTCCATGAGAGGTGGAGAACTACTTCCCTCCTTGGGAGATACGAAGCCCAACTGAACCAACTCAAACTGGAATTAGTTCATGGATAAGGTGGAAGGAACCTTCAGAAGTTTGTTTGTTAAAAACTTTACCCAACTGGGTTGGCGCTAGTGCGACTCTGAGACAGAACGCCAGCTGGCGCGCCCTCTTTGGAGGATTTCTCTCATTGGCACGAGTGGTACACTGTGGAACAGCGCCAATGGAGAAAGGGCTATATTTTTGGGTATTTTACAGAAGGTGTCTTTAGGGCATATGGAGTACATACTTTAAGGGATACAAAGCAGGTGTTTTCAAGTTATGTCACTTCTCACAGGTCTCGGAATAGGTCCTCCAATGTATGGGAGAAGAGGTAACAAGGACGGTGACAAAATACTGTGTAACAGTCCAGTAAATGAGTAAAACAGTCTGAGATGGAAAAGATGAGCTATGGCCTCAAGAATTCCTGGATTGGTCTGAAACTTGATGTGTAGCCTCCTCATAAGAAACCCAGGAAAACCCAAGAAAGGTTTGGCCCAAAACCTATAAGTGGAAAACCCATCCAACTGGTGAGAATTGCCCAACTAGCCAACTGTTGCAAATCTCCATAGAATTCAATTGCTAGAAACTTTCCCCAATTCACTAATTTGAAACTCCAAAATCCTCTGATAATTTTCCACATAATGCTCCCAACCTCTAACTCCAAGGAGATCCAAATTTTCTCAACAAAATAGGCTATACAGGTTTTCTCCAGTGAGGCACACACTCTACCAGGAAGAGAGAAATTCGACCCTCAAAGATGGCCCAATATGCTGCTAAAATCTCCACCAGAATTCTAGCTTCCATATGATAAAGCAATTCCAATAAAATTTTCACCACAAACTCCTGTGCAAAATCTATGATTGGTCATATTGATTGCTACCCCACTCCCAAGAAATGTGCACTGCTAAACTAACTGAATTGAAGCTCAAGTGAAGCTAATGATGGAATCCTTTGATGTTCTAGCTATGGAAACACTCGAAGTTCTCTAAAACTAGATTGGATTCCACCTGAAATCCTTGTGCTCAATAGTACTTCAAATTGTTGTGCTAACCAACTCACAAGAGTTCCATTTCTAAAATTAAAATTGGCAAGAATGACCTCGCCTTCCATTTTCTCCTCCTTATATAATTTTCTCTTCACCTTTCCCCTCCTTTTCTTTTATTTTATGAAGTCATTAAAGTGGGGTTTTCTTTTAATTAGCTAGTGAATTTTTAGACCCTCCCCCCTGGTCCCCTTTTTCTTGTTGACAAATGTAACTAGTTTCGGCCTTCATAATTGTTATACTCATTTCAATATGTATCCTATGTAACAAACAAGAGAAGAAAAAGAAAATGTTATTATTATTAAAGCATGGGTTTCATGCTCATTATTGATGGTCTTCTAGATAAAAGCATGTCCTTCGTGATTTTTGGGTTTGCTAGGTCTTAGGATTTATTGTCTTGAGTCAAAGGAGTCAACATCATGTTTATAAGGCCCTTCTGTGAAAAATTATATTTTTAAAAAGAATTATTTTTTAGTCTAGAGAATCCTGGAAGCTCCAAAGTAGAAGTCACCCCTGGGATAATCAAGTTGGCCTAAAGGAGGGAATTTGACACCTTGAGCTATATAAAGAAGCACTTCAGCCTCATTTGTGACACACTCACTCACAAGTTCAATATCATAAGAAAGAGTTCAATCTATAGTTGGGAAGCAAGAAGAAGAAAAGAAAATGTCAAGGAGAAGCTGGAAGGATGAAATCTCTTGTTTTTGGGCTCTATCTCTCTCATAGGTGTGAAGATCTAAGGTTTCTGGTTTGCAGAAGAAGGTGTTGATGCCTCGAAAATCGTTGCACCAACATTGGGGGAAACCACCCGGTCCGGACCTTAGTGCAGCTCCTTTTCCGTTTGGTGTAGTGGCTCCGACCGGGGATAATGGGACCAGTTTCCCAGCAATAGATGAATGGGATGAATGAACACTTTTGCTGATAACGGTAAATGATGAATGAATATCTAAAACTATTGACAGAAATGCAATAAAACTATCCCGGGAATCTATTGGAACATCTAAAGCGTAGCTTTTGATGTTCTATATCCAAACAATACAATTATATAGATGACTGCATTTATATGGACATAGATATTAAATCATTTCAAATGGCTGCACCTAAGTAGTTAAGCACGGCGATCAAAATAATGCTACTAAAACTTTAAACATTCATACTATTAACGCATACATGATGAATAGTAAGGCATATTATTTAAACATCCAATAGTAGCATGAGTAAGATTTCCTGTCACTATGCATGCATACAATTAACAGTAGAAAGAATAAATATACAGCGAGATAATATATTCAGAATGAATCTAAACAAAAGATAAAAATACCAGTTGAATAGCAAGTCACTCCCAATATAAATCGCTACATATGGCTTTCACTTAGATGCATCAATATTCCTCAAATCGACGACAGTAGTGCACAATTGAATTAAGAAACTTTCTTCATTTAAACAAAAGCAGCTGGTCGAGTTTCATAAAAGAATAGAGGTTGAAGCACAATAGTGCAAACTTCAGTCTGTTAAGTCTTATACAAAATTTTACGACCCTTTCTAACTGCATGAAAGGGTCTATAAATACTAAACTAATCTAAAATATCTATGAAACAAAAATGCTAATTATTCTGATATCAATTACTTCTTCGTTGCTATTTTCTCTGGCAGATTAAGGAGCTGGATGGTGACTCATTCTGTCGGCTGCTTATCTTTAGATCTTAGGTGATGAATGTCGAGCATCGGCTGAATCTCTGGCGGTTTGTTTGTTCGTGAGCTGAGCTGGGCGGCAAATGTGGCATCTTGGATTTCAGGGATCATGTACTGAACAGCATCGGTTAAACATTTAATGGCGGCTCGTTGTTCATAAGGTTTAATGAGGAAGTGCCAATATGTTTCTATATTTAGGCTGTTAACCCCGGCGATTAGCTTTCCTGTTTTCTCTAACTCTGGGTAAGATAATTGTTCTAATGTATGAGCTGTAATTATCTTTCCAGGTGTACACTGGGTAACAATGTTTGATAGGTAAAGCGTATCATTAACCAGATCAATCAGATTGTTAGAAGTCAATGTGCTCCTTGAAGCTGCCCTTTCTGCTTTCATTACCTGTGTATGCCATTCTGTGAATAGTATGTTTTTATGAACTTCAAGTATTTTCGGCAAATTAGAACTTTTTCCTTCCTTTGAATCTTGCCATTCAAGGTGCGCTGTGATAATTTCATCGGCTTGATTCAACTCATCTCTTGCATTTTCTACTCGATCGCTGACAATTGTGGCTAATTCACAAAGTGGCTCTGCTTGAGCAAGGTATTGAGCCAATATCTTGACTTGCGATATAAGCACATTGTTAAATATTGTCGCTTCTTTTCTGAATTCTATTACCTGTGAATTTCCTCTGAAGTTATCCAGTTGTGCTGTAATCTGGGCGATATGTTCATCCTTATTTTTAAATAATTGCTCATTTGCTTCCTTTAATTGTTCTAGAGCCTTTTGCAACTCATTTTGTCTATGGACTGCCGACTGATTAATGCTTTGTTTTTCCTCTTCCCATTGTTTAGTCAACTGTTCATTGATTTGTTGTTGTTGCTCTAACTGTGCCTCGGTTTGTGTCACCTTTTGTTTCATTGCTGCCAACTCTTCTTGTAAAGCGGAAATTTCTTGCTCTCTAGTTTTGAGCAGAAGACTTACCTCGGATGCTTTGTCTATAGTAGCAGCTGAATAGGCTCCAGCATACTGTGAGAGTTTGGTTAGATCATCGGAGGGGTCTTGTTTCTTCTTCCATACTACATTGCCCATAATGGTTGACTCGGGAAAGATAGAAGGTTGATCAGGCCTTTGTCTCTTTCTCGATCGTTTTACTACGGCTTTATATTTTGGGCTGTAGAAGACACTCAGAGGGGGAATATCTTCCACCTGTAGCATAATTTGTTCACTAGGACTTTCCGGAATAATCTCCACCTCTTTTGACTTTGGTGTAGCGCTGGTTATGCTTAAACCCTGAGATAAGGTTTTACCCTGTTCAGTGCTGCTTTTGGGAGTATCCGTGCCCTGCGAGTCTTTATTTCCACCGATGATGGTGGTGAAATGTTGCCATTCCTTTTGCAATTGAGGATTTGTGACAACACTCTTATTGATATCGGTGGCGCTTTGTTTAGACTGGGATTCTTTAAGCAGTTGTTCTTGCTTTTCTTTTTCTCTCTGCTCATGTTCTTCTTCTTTTTTCTCTGCCTGTTTCCTCTCTGCCTGTTCTTTTTCCTTCTCCTTTTGCTTCTTTTCTGCCTGCTCTTGGCACTTTTTATCTTCTTTCTCTTTCCTCAAGCGTTCTTGCTGATCCCGTTTCATCTTCTCTTCTCGCTGCTTCCTTTGTTGTTCCTCCTGCTCTTTATTACTGGTCTGTATTGTAGCAGGAGGCTTCTTAGTCTGTTGTTTGCCAGGACCACTTGATGATGCTGCTTGGTCAGTTATTAACAAATCCAAAGGCAGAGTTTGCAACCTCTGTTCTCTGAGTTTATTAAACTCAATTAATTCTTCATCATTGTATTGCCTCTTGGCGAGTTGCATGACCTGAAATATTGATTCGGCTGATTTGAACATGTCATCAAACATATCATCTTTGTGATTAAATAGTGCTAACTTAGCATGCTCCAAAGCAGCATATGCTGTTTTGTTTGGATCGAATAGCCTATTGGGCAGGGTAGAAAAATTTAGGGCTTGGATCTTTGAAGCTTCTTTCTCTGCATGCTTTAGATAATTCAGTGTGAAAACCCCGCATCTAAAGGGGAAAGTAGGCCAACCCCTTTTCTTCTCCTTTTTAAGGATCTGAGTGGTGCTTTCTGCTGTTATTTGGTAAGCAATCTCCCTTGCTAATAGTTTATCGGGGACATATAAAGGAAGGACATGAGGGTTTGCTTGACTTCCGAAAACCCTAATATAAGTGAAATGTTCTTCTCCGAACCAACTACCTACCGTAGGCAAATCAAAAGAAGCAAGGTAGGAAATCTTGGGGATAGGTTTGTCAAAAATTGCATAATATACAGGCACCATGAAACCATTGCAAATCTGGTACATGTGGTTTTTATAAGAGGGTTTCCACATTTTACGATGATAAATGTGAATGGGCGAGGGGTCCTGGACAGTCCACCTCCAGCCAAGAATAGGGAATTCAGAATTAAAACACAAAGTGTCCAAGATATATGCACTGTAGTAAAAA